>CAJVPY010001022.1:0-21556 GCA_910591965.1 Dentiscutata erythropus
CTAATCGTAAATTTTCGTAAGTTTACGCTCGCGTAAAAACTTGCGGAGGTTTACGCCTATTTATTTTTGCTGATGTAGAATGAAATAGGATGAAAATTCTAGATATGGTAGAATTATTTTCTTTGACAATAAAGAGAATCTAGCAAAGAAAGAATATACAAAGAGAAGTACACATAAAAGTGAGTATTACATAAGAAAACACCAAGAAAAAAGAAATTTAAGCTCCAAGAAAAGTACTTATATGTATAGAGGTTTTGCAAACAAAGAAAGAAGTAGTGTACATGTCAGAAGTAATATTAGAAAGCCCTTTCTTAACGTAGAAAACAAAACTCCAGTACAAGTATCAACACAAGTATCAGGTTCAAACATCTTGCCAATAGGTGATAGAAAAGAAAAAAAATCTGTAATACAGAATCTTGGTATAGTTAGTAGTTCAAAAGAAAAGCTCTCAGAAAGTAAGAAGATAAGCGAGTTGGAAAAAATGATGATAGAAATGCAAAAGCAATTTAAGACACTAGAGCAAATGATTGCGATGCGCTTCTAAAGGCACCCCAGGCGAATTAAAGAAAAAGGGGAAGGCAAAAATCCTCACTTCTGTTCTAAAAGGAACCCCTACACTAAAGCACCGTGAGGAGTTTATAGATGAGGTTAAATTTGCAAAATTAAAAGTGGGCTTTCATAATATAAATGAGTTGAAGTCAAATAGTTAGAAATTAGAAGGGTTAGCAGAATTAGGTAAAGAGAAGGGTATCGATATAATAGGTATTGCAGAGACGAATATAAATGAGGAAGAAGGTAGATAGATAGAGTTGAATCGACATGAGTACAAGAGTTTTTGGTCAACAAAAGAATTAGACAAGACAAAAGGGTCAGGAGTAGGGGTTTTAATAAATAAACATTGGTATAAGCACTTAGTCAAGGTCAAAAAATACAACCCATATACATTAAAATTAGAATTCTTCTTTAAGAAAGTGGTAATACAGATCTGAGTATTATATTTATCACCAGTGGACAAAAAAATTAACAAGGATGTGCAGCATACAGTAGTACAAAAAATATGTAACAATAAGATAGATATATATTTATGCATATTAGGGGATTTTAACGCTATATGTGACATTAGATTAGACACAGATAATACAAAACATAAGAATTAGGGGCTAGGTAAAACTTTGCTAGAATGGTTTAAAGATAGAGATTTAATAGACACATATAGATACTTAAATCCTCACCAAAAAGAATACACCTGGCAAAACAGTGAAGTGGCTTCAAGGATAGACTACATTTGGGTAGGAGAAGAAATGGGCAGACTTCTTAATGAAGCTACAATCAAAGACATTAATGTAATTACTAGCAGTGATTATAAATTAATAGGTATGGAAATAGAAACGAGTAGAATACTCAAATATGGAGAACTCGGCAGAAGAAATAAGGAAAAGCTAACAAGAAAAGTTTTTTTATATCACAAAACATCAGTAGAAGAATGAGAACTGTATAGTAAATGTGTCAAGAATACACTTAAAAAAAGAAAAAGTTTTGAGGAAATACAGATGTCACATACTGAAGCAAAAGATATTAATATAGAATAGGATATTATAAGTAGTGCAATAATGAATGCAGTATTAGAATTTATCCTATAGATTAAGGTGAAAAAAACTGAGGTCCAAGAAAGAATGTTAGTTCCTAGATCAGAAATATATAGTATAATCAAATTTTTATATCACTTACAGAAAAGCAGTTAAGATATGCCAGGTATAAGAATTAACTCCGAAGAGATGAAAAGACTAAATAAAAGAATTGAAGAAATAAATCAAACATACCAAATACAGATCACACAAATGCCAGAATGGTGGAATCAGGTTCAGATAGTAGAATTAAAAAACTGGGGAAAAATTCTAAGAAAAAAGGTGAGAGATGAAGAACGAAGGAAAAAAGAAAAAGAAATCTGTGAAAAGGTGGAAGCAAGATTTGGCATAATAGAAAGAAATAAGAAAAAGATATTACAAAGTCTTTTGAATAGGCCATACAACAAAGTTATAATAAATAGAGTTTTGGTGGGCGAAAACTCCAGAAGAATTAACTAACAAAGAAGAGGAAGTGAAAAAGCAAGTGGTTGCACACTTTTAAGACCAATTTAGAAAAAGAAACCAAAACTTCAAAGAAATAAGTAAGGAGTAAAAAGAGGTATATAAGCCAAAAGAGAGTATTGATCACTCAATATACAAAGATATAATGAAACCTATTATAGCAGAAGAGTAGACACAAGCACTAGGCAAAACTAGAAACGACACAGCTCCAGAGCTCTCAAGCATTGGCTACATTTTGTTTAAGAAATTAACACCAAAAGTAGTAGAAAGAATAATAACGCTAATGAATACAATCCTTGAACAGAGTAAAATCCCAGACAAGTGGAAGCTAGGTCAGATATACTTAATACCAAAAAATAGTTTTTGGGAGTATAATTTAAGTCACACTAGACCGATTGTATTATTAGAAACATGTAGAAAAATACTAACACAGGTGCTGCAAATAAGATTGGATAAAATACTAAGTATGAACAATATACTTAAGAGTGCGAATTTTGCAGGACTGTTTGGGAAAAGTACGTCCATTCCTATTCATGTAATGAACAATATAATAGAAGAAGTATTGGAAAAAAAAGAGAGCTTTGGATTATTTATCAAGATATAAAAAAAGCGTCTGATTCAGTTAGCATAGTGTCACTTAAAAAAGCCCTTGAGAGAGTAAAGTTACCAGCAAATTTAATAGAAAGCTTAGTATTATAACAGAGTTTGGTAATACAGAATTTATTGAAGCTGGTAATGGAATAGATCAGAGAGAGGTTCTATCTCCTCTGGTTTGGAGAATCTTTTATGACCCCTTACTGTGCAGAATACAAGAATCAAAATTAGAATATCAGATGCAAAGCTTTAACTTACATAGAGACATAAATAATGCTGAGGCAAATATAAGAGTAGGAGTGTTAGCATATGCAGATGATACAATCTGGTTAACAAGTAATCAGAAAGATATGCAAAAAATGGTTGATATCGCCCAGGAATTTTATAAACTAAATGATATAGAAATAAACCCAAACAAAACCGAACTTGTAGTTATAAAGCCAGGAAAAAAAAGAAATATGAAAGACCTTTCAGTATTTGTAGGCAATACAAATACTAAAATTATAGCGAAGAACCCCAGAGAAGCTACACAATTTCTTGGAGTATGGATGTCAGTTAATAAGCAGAAACAGTCAGATATTTTTAAAGCAAGAAGTGAAGTAGGCAAGATCACTGGCCTACTTAAATATAAACAATTGTCCTTAAGCCAGATTATATATGTAAACAATGTAGTGTTAATACCCATTTTGGAGTACAGATTGATGATTTCATGTCTTACTAAAGCACAATATGAGAGAATACATCAACCAATGATACATTTAACCAAGTGAAAAATGTCAATGCCTTCCACAACAGCAAACATAATAACAAAGCACCTTGAAATAATGAACCTTAAGAGCCTTTGGAATAGGTACATGAAGTATCATATTTCAGAATTGCTAGTTAGACTAAACACACCAGGTCTACTTGAGGAGTCAACAGTAAGAAGACTCAAGCAGGGTCAGCATAGTATAGGATCGACCAAATGTATTCTGACAAATCGAGCGGTTCTTGAAGGTGCAAAAATAAAGAGCCGTGACTTGGGTTTAAATGTGTTATAGCAAGCCAAGGCACTTGGTCTAAAAATAGAAAAAAATAAGCTTACGAAAAGCTGGAGTATTGATATAACCCAGAAGTCTAACGATGTAGAAATCACAAAGGTTCTTAGAGAAATAGGTTTAACATATGAAGAAATAAAAGCAAGCAAGTTAGGGCTCTGGCTAACATCACAGCTCATATCGAAAAATGGCAAGACTCTTCATACATGGGGACAAATTAAATTAGTATGTGGTGCAGAGTTAAGAGGAAAAAAGACAAAATGGTTTAACGAACTTGAAAAGGAAATATTAGCTAATCTGAGAACAAGAGAAGTCAAACCCAAGTACCAAATTAAATCAATCAACACTAATGCACCACATATCGAAACAAGAGCAGTGAACAAGGACAAAAGAACAAAAGAATGGGTAATATGAAAAGAAGATGAACATAACGAATTTAGTATAGAAAAGATCAAGGAAAAAGAAAACAGTTATATAGAAGTAGAGAAGTACAAAGAGGTAACATACTGGCAACAAAATGAAAAACAACAAAGACTAGAAGTTGATACAACATGCAAAGGGTTTGTAGTTAAGCACTGAAAACTTAGAAATATATCAAATTTAGTCCAAAAAACAGGAAATGAAGCAAAACTGCTCTTTGAGAAGCAAAATATAAAAGAAATTGTTGAGAAGGGTAAGAAAAAAGAGTTGGTTAACAAAAGAGAATTGAAGAAGCTAAAAGAGAAAGAAGAAGTAGTTATTAAGTATAAAAGTTGGGAAATGGTTCTGATAAATAGAATTGTTGAAAATAATATAATTAGGAAAAATATATTAAAAAGCATAGAACAAAATAGAAAAATAGATAGTTTATTTTTTTATACAGATAGCTCACTTAGTACCTCAGAAAGAAAAAGAAAATTAGTAATGGGTTGTGGTATAGTACAGATCACAAAGACAGGACACTTATTACATCAATTTGCATGTGCAACAAAAAAGTGGTTCTTGTCAACAAGAGCAGAATTGGTAGCAATCCTATATGCACTCCTAATTATGCCTAACAAAAGAAAAGTAGAAATTAGAACGGATAGCAAAGCAGCAATACTGGCAATCAAAAGAGATTTAGAAATGAATAAGATAAAGCAATAGCTCAGAGTTAAGAATGTCGGTCTTGTTGTGACTATCATAGAAGTGATAAAAACAAAGAAGTTAAATGCTCTTTTCATGAAGATAAAAGGGCATTTAGGTGATATATTCAATGATCTCACAGACCTGAAAGCAAAAGAAGGTGCCGGTTCAATAGAGTACTTAAATCCAAGAATCATAGGTACAAAGCATCACAAGTACAAATATACATGGGAAGGAGAAATAGTTGAAAAGCCAATCCATTCTTTTACCAAGCTGCTAGGAAAGGTTCTAATTAAAGCTGAATGGACATTTGTACATAATACACACAACAAGACCCACCAGAAAAGAAAGAATTTTCAATTTTGGGACATCCTTCATGCACTATTAAAAGGTGGAACAAAATAGCAAAACTACACTTTCAAGTCTAACACAGTACAGCTTTTTGGAATAAAGTGTATAAACAACTTGCTTCCAGTTCTAACAAAGCTTAAGCAAAGAAAATCTAAAACATATAAGACAGACACTTGCATTATATGTAAGAAAAAGAAAGAGGACATAGAATATCTTGTAAGCTGCAAAACATCCTTAAATTTGCTCCGCGATATAGAGGAACAAGTAGTAAAGGCAACCCTTGTAGAAATAAAAGACATACAAGATTTAGAGGAAAAAATAGAAAGTATACTAATAATGTTAGGAAAAGGAAGCCAAGCAGAGGAGTTATGCAGAAGAGAAAGATAAATCAGAGGCCTTATTACAAAAGAAGACTTCGAAGAACTTAGACCTATGTTTAGCTCCAATAATCAAACAAAAAGCTTTATTGCAGTATTATGGAAGAACTGGATGAATGAAGTTTATAAAAGAATATGGGTAGCAAGATGTAAACTTATACAAGAATGGGAAAAAGAAAACAGCATTATAGCTAAAGAGAAGAGGAAATTCCACGAGAAAGCAAAGAAGAAAAGAAAAAAGGATAGTGAAGAAAGAGACAATTCCCTGAATGAAAGAACTCCTCCAGATAAACACGTTGATGTATCAAGAAGGAAAAGAGAGGAGGATTCAAGATTTGAAATAGTATATGAGATAACTAAGAAAGAATTATTAGGTTGGATTGTCAGAGGAAAACGTGCAGATTGGTGAAAAATGAATATGTAGTTTTGACAGGCGGTAAGAACTAGCTGTTGACGTATTATTTTAGAATAAGATAATACAGAGGTGAATCTTACTATAGCAGGTCGCATATAGGTACTCATTGAGCAACCAGGTAAGTCTCTACTTGTAATTTAGGTACCAAAGAGATTAGCTTTTTGGAAAATTTTAATAGTTTAAAAAATTAATACAAAGCCTAATAAAGTGAAGGCAAGACTGCCAAATTCATAAAAAAAAAAAAAAAAAAAAAAAAATTTGGCAATCCTGCCTTTATTGTATTAGGAGTGTATAATCTAAATATATAGTTTCCAAACAAAAAGCCTGCAATAAACTCAATATCTTTCACTCTCCTACTCTTCAATAAAGACTTACTCGGTTGCTTATAATAGAGCCCAAATGCGATCTGCCGCAGCAATAATTCACTTCTCTCCAGTATCTAACTTACTAGATGACTCCCTGAAAAAATCACTGAAAGCTTATTGCTAGCTTTGTTAAGATTGCCTTTTTCTTAATATTTTTTCTTCTTCAAAAGAGTATATAACAAATAGGGATAATAAAACAAAAAATACAAATAAAATGAAAATGTCAAAAACAAAAGAGAAAAAGAAAAAAACAAAAAAGAATATAGAGAAAGAAAACAAATATAAAAGAAAATATAAAAGAAAAAATTACAAAGAAAAGAAAACAAAAAGGATAGTAGAAAATTCTGTCTTTTTAGCACTACTATTACCTGTGCTAGGCTGAAAAAAATTATATAACAAATACGATATTTGTATATCTCTAGTGTAAAGCTTCGCCTTATCAAATAAATTTTCTGACTAAATCATCTGGACTTCTAAACGACATAAGCGGCCAATCTTGGTATTACGTAAAGCAGCATGGTTCATAAACAAAACAAACTAGATACGTGATTACAGTCTGCCGAAGCTGTCCAGGTTTGGGAGATGTAAACAATGTCGATCTTTTGGAGGGATAAACTGTTTTGCCCACTTTTGAGAGAAATTTTAAAAGAGTGGTGAGAAGATAGAGAAAAAAGACAAAACCACTTTGTTTTGTTTAATAAAAGAGTATGTATTTTCTTTACTTAACACACTGAATCTATAGAAAGACACTGGTACTTTTCTTATTTTTTCAGGTAAGTAATAAACTCTGGGCTTGTTGGCAAATAGCGTATAAGAACTATTTCTAAATGACAAGTGCTCAGCCATGCAATGAGTGATAAACTCTGAAGAAGTTAGCAAGTAGCATATAAGAACTACCTCTAAATAACAACTGCTGAGTTATGGAGCTTAAGGACTACTTCTCAGACTGTTTTTACTTTTACAGATGCTTGTATTTTTTAAAAATTTTGGATTTTGTAGAAAAAAAGTGATTGTCAGGAAGAGTTGAATATGTATAATTATGTTAAGCACAATATTATTTATTATAATATTTATTTTTTAATATATTAAGCAATACATAGCAAAATCTAGAACTAATACTAAATACATGCATATTTCAAATCAAATTGCTTAAATCAT
This sequence comes from Dentiscutata erythropus, assembly GCA_910591965.1. Taxonomy (NCBI): domain Eukaryota; kingdom Fungi; phylum Glomeromycota; class Glomeromycetes; order Diversisporales; family Gigasporaceae; genus Dentiscutata; species Dentiscutata erythropus. The sequence continues at coordinate 7,489 of CAJVPY010001022.1, forward strand.
TTTTGCAATTTAATAACAAATATAAGTATATGAAATACTTGGAGCTTATTCTTCTTCATAATTACTATTGCTATCATGATCGGTTTCATTATCATTAGCGCTATTTGAAGATAATTTGTTATAATTTTCTTGAATCGTATTTAAAGATTCTGCTTTTGATATCGCAGAAGAACTTATGGGACCTTTTTGCAAACTAGTATTCTAAAAAAAATAAATAAATAAAATAAAATATATTCAAAAAAATTAATAAAATTATTAATAAACAGTTTATATACATTCTCATTATTTGATAGCTTCTGAATCCACATATTAACATAATCTGCATCGATCTTAGAAAAAACATATTTTCATCAAATATAGTTTTTAAAACAGCTTGTATCCAAACCACATTAGCATTAGTATATTCATCATCAGAAACAAAAACATACTTTATAATTAAAAACAGAAATATCTCAGAATTCAGATCATTTGGATTACAGAGGTTGTATAAGTCATTGTACGCCTTTTTAAACTTTTTTTTCTATTCTAACATTTGCACTTTAGAGTCTTTTTCACTAAATGGTTTTATTCAATTAATACCAAAAGTGCTCTATAAATTTTCTTTTACATAATGAATATAATACTTTTTTTTAAGCCGAATTGCTGTAAGCATCTATATAAATTAATTAAATAAATAATATTTAATAATAATATATAAGTATTACAAGAAAAACTTGCAATTCTAATATAGAATTGCAAGTTTTTCTTGAGACATTTATCTAAATAAAATTAACCGAAGATGGTAAATACTTCAGAATAAAGTTTTTCACTCCAAAATTTGTTAAATGACACCTCTTTGCCTTTTAAGAGGGCATCCATAAATAATGTTATGTACCTCTACATAGTAGCTCTTGACCCCCCCCTAGACTATATAAAAAATTTTCAAAAATCCATATGGTTATATATAAACTTTTACAAAAACTTGAATATATTATGACTCAGTGATCCAATCAAGATTATTTTGGTACTATTGGATTCGTCTCTGTGAGACGAATCCAATGGTACTAAAATTATTTCATTCGGACTACTGGATAATGTTTTATTAACAAAATACTATTGATTTTATAGTAATTTTATAAGAAAACATAGTATTCCGTTAATAAAACACGATTCAGTGATCTAAATTAAATAATTTTGTACCATTCGACTCCTCTTCTCGAGACGATTTGAATGGTACCAAATTCATCCAATTTGGACCACTAGATCAAATTTTAGACAAATTTTTATAAAAAATTGCATTATGTTTTGAGGGACTCTCTCTAAATATTGAAAAATCATTATATTTTGGGGGCTCCTCCCCCCAAATATAACATTATTTATGGATGCCTCCTAATTTGTGTAATTTTTCTAAATACTCTTTATCTTTTTCCAACAATGCCTTAAGCCACTCCTTTATTTGTTTGTCACTAATTTGCTCATAATTATGGAATAAATCACTTGCTAATTTTCAGGCTGCATTATATATATATATATATATTATGATATACAGTATAATATACATAGTAATAGTGATACATATAAATAAATAACAAACTACCATATTCCTCTGAAAATAAGCACTCTCTGAAAATAAGCACCCCTGGCCTGCATTATAAAAAATTTGACCTGAATTATAACTATCTTGGCCAACATTAAGTGCAAAAAAGGGGTGCTTATTTTCAGAAGAATATGATATTATTATAAATAAATATGTGTACATACTTGAAAATATATATTCTTAGTATTTTCTGAAGGCTTTTTTCTATTGTCTTTTTTTGTTTCTAATTCGTCAGTTTCATTGAATTTTTTTGAAACCTCTCTAAGCTGTATTTGTTGCTTCTTAATTAAATACTCTAGCTTTGCGCAGTGCCTTGAAAGCTAGTCATGCTTTACTGAGTTATCCTGTATGATGCTTAAAACCTTGTTTATAATATACAGATCAATAGTTGTAGTTCGAGCTATTAAATAAAAAAAAAAGTAATAAATTAAACAATAAAAATAAAAAATACAGAAAAATATTATTTTACAACTTGAAATTTCAGAAACAGCGATCTTTCTAGTAGTAGAAGTAGTCAATAGTAAAGGCTTAATAACTTGCGGCTAAGTTAATATAAAAGTTTTAAAATTATATTAGATAATTTAATAAGTGATAAAATAATAATAAAAAATAAAATAAAAATAACTTACTTCATTTGGAATATTAACTTGCAGCTAATATATAAAAAAGTTTATAAAATTATATAATATAATTTAATAAGAGATAGAATAATAATAAAAAATAAAATAACAATAACTTACTTTCTTTGGAATATTATTCTTTCTTTTTTTATTTTGTAATGCAACATTTTTTGGTAAAGCTAATGTAAATGATGTTAATGCAGACAATGTTGATACTGATATAGCTGTGGATAATGTTAATGTAAACGACAATTCTGAAGCAGATGTGGTTGATAATCTACATTCTTTAGGATATTACAAAGTATTAAAGTTTAAAAAAATATCAGAACTGTTTTTTTGTTTTTTTATACATTAAGTTTCTAATTTAAGTGATAAAGTTATAAAAATAAAGAAAAAAAAATTCTTTATTTATAAAAGAAATCTTTGCTAAATAATATAATTACACAATAGTATTAAATATTAAAATTGTATAAATTAATAACCAACATAATAACTGACCTATTAACTAATATATTAGCTGATTACCTTAATAATTACATCATTTTAACATTTTATAATAGAGATTTATTAATGCAACTAAAAACTTGAATAAAATTAAGTAAATAATTTAAAAATTTATTTACTACAAATAATTACATATATATAACAATAGGGTTTTTCTAGGCATCTTTGGCTAGAGATATATAAGTTATATATCTCTGGCTATTGGCCAATCAAAATGTCAAAAAATCATGTGATCAAATCATATGATAAAATGGCACTACATACAATATTTCTGAGGTCAGATTGGAAACTTGGATCGAAAACCAAATCAGAACTTTATTTATTATAAATCCTAATACTAAACCAATTAAATTGTAAATTAAACACAAGGATTTAAAAAGTTCTATCCTATAATCAGAGAAAATAATTCTTAAACATGCCCAAACCCTAACTATTATAGTAATTTAAAATTTACAAAGTTAGCTTATATTGAAACAATTATGATTTCTATAACAATTTATTATAAAAAATTCTATTGCTGCATTTACCAACTATTGTAATAATGTAAGTGATTGAAACAATCATAATTTCTATAGTGGTTTGCTGCAAAAATTCTTTACTAAATTTGCTAACTACATATTGTGATGATATGAGCAATTTAGATAGAGTTATGTTAATTTGAATTGGAATTATCATATAAAAAATTCTATTAATTTACTTACCAACTATTGTGATCTAATTTCTATAGTGATTAGCCATGAAAAAAAAATATTTTAACATACTTACCAACTATTGTGGTAACAAAAGATTTAGACAGGTATATGTTAGTTTGTATTGAAGTAATCATGATTTCATGATTTACTGTAAGAAAAAAATACTTACCAGCTATTGTAGTAACTTAAGCGATTTAAACAGAGTTATGGTAAATTCTGTTACTGTATTTGCTAACAATTGTGGGAACATAAGATATTAAAATAGTGTTATATTAGTTAGTTGTATTGGAATAATCATGGTTTCTATAGTGTTCTACTCAGTGTTTCGGGTGAAACCCAATTTTGCAGATCAAATTTGCGAACCCAGTTTCAGAGAGTTTTTGACTTATAGAGCTAAACTAAAATTCTTCTGGGCGAAATGTTTCAGATTTGGAAAATAATTTAGCCTGAAACACTGGCTCTACCATAAAAAATGAATACTTTATGTTCATTCTTCTCAACTCCAATTCATCAAAATAACATCAATTCTTAGCTTGATTATAAGTCTATTAAACTTCTCACCTCTGCAGATTTGATAATAGATAAATGCTTATGTTGGTCCTTTTCAACTCTAATTTCATTAAAATAAACAACAATTCTAATCTTGACTTATGTTTTATCAGCATTCTCTATCTCTATAAATTTTTTGAAATGAATAAATACCTTATATTCATCCTCCGTCAACTTCAATTTCTTTGTTATAACAATATCCAACACTAAACATTCCACTATCATCATCCATCTCTACTGATTTTTGATAATAGATTAGTGCCTTATGTTCATTCTTTTCAACTCCTATTCCATTAAAATAATATCAATCTTACCGGGACTATATATCCATTAGCATTCTCTATATCTACAGATTTTTTAAAAATAAAGGTCTTATATTCATTCTTTTCAACTTCAATTCCTTTGTCTAGGGTTGTTAATAAATTTGGTTGGGTTGAATTATTTCTCAACCCACTCCAACTTTGGTTGGGCTCACTCTGGAGCCACTCTAGTTCACTCTATCATATCTTTAAAAATCTTTAGTTTAAACTAAACACGTGATACAAACATATGAATTTGATGAGAGATCACTCCAACTCACTCTAGAGCTGCTCTGGAGTACGCTACTCCATTAACAACCCTACCTTCTTCATAACAAGATCCAACATTACATGCTTCACTATCGTTACTTATTTTTGCTAATTTTTGATAATAGATAAGTGCTTTATGTTCATTCTTCTCAAATTCAATTTAATATCAATTTTTACCTAGATTATGTCAATTAGCATTCATTATCTCTGCGGATCTTTTGAAAATAAATGAATGTTTATACTCATCTTTTTTAACACCAATTCCTTTTTTTTTTTGATACTATATAAATACTTTATGTTTATTCTTCTCAACTTCTATTTGTCAAAATAACATCTATTCTTACCTGGATTATATGCCATAAGCATTCCCTATCTTCAGATTTTTTAAAAATGAATAAGTTTATTCTTTCATCATTATAACAAGATTCAATACTAAATGTTCTACTAATATTATTCATCTCTGCTAATTTTTGAAGAATAATGAATATTTATGTTCATCTTTTGAACTTCAATTTCATTAAAATAATATCAACTCTTACCTGGACTATATGTCTATTAGTATTACTCATCTCTACTGATTTTTGACAGTATATGAACGTTTATGTTTATTCTTTTTAACACCAACTTCATTTCGTAACGATGTTCAACCTATTAAGATTTGAGGAAATCAGTATAGTATTCCTGCAAAATGTATCTGCTAATACTCTTTCTCTTTCCAATCTAAGATTATTGTTAAAGGAATTAACATGGTTGCTATAAAATACACTAAAGTCACAGATTCAGAAATAATTTTATATGCACAACCAAATAAATTTAAATAGTAAATATCATAAAGGTGAATAGCTTATTTTAATATTTAGGTTAATGAAAATGTTCCTTATACTTACACACTAATTGTCACAAATAAAACAAATTAAATAGCGAATATTCACTACTTCCTAAATACATGTCCTATGAAATATATGTCTTCACTTGGCCCAACTAATATTATGCCTCCTTGAATGCAAAACCTCTTAAGTACACATTTGGCTAAATTTTTACATATGGTTCTGTGCATTGCATCTAGAGAGGTCTAACTATATTTAATAATAAATCTAAAAGGTAAGTAATTTATTTTTGATAATTATGAACTAACACTAATTATACAAAATAAAATTAAACAGCAAATATTCATTTGTTATTGTAATAGTATCTGATTATAGTGCATTGCACTGCATGCAATTGTGTAACAGTATGGTAATGCAAGATAAGATCGTTCGACCTGGTATCGGCAATCAGATTAATATATGAATACCTAGTCATGTAATTTTCTTGTTATTTGATTAGCCCAAAAGGCCAGAGATATATTAGCTATATATTTCTGGCCAGAGATGCCTAAAAAACCCATAACAATATATGAATTCTTATATAGCATTTCTTCGCATACCTTCCATATTTTAAATATATATAATTTTTTTCGCTATAAAAATATGAAGTTCTATATAGTGTAGTAGCATTGTTATCACCTTTGAGACTTAAGCGATTATGAATTTTAAAAATAATGTGTATACAGAATAAGACTAATATATATAAAAAAAAGTTTTAATTAATGTTTATTTGATGAAATATTAAAAATTTGACCAACAAATTATTGTATACCTTGAAGAGATCTCAGGCTTCATTTTAAATTGTTCAACAATTGCTATAATGAAATTACAATTCCTAGTATTTAAATTCATTATGTTGTATTGGGTAGAATAATATAAATTTATTCAATGTTTTACTATGTTCACACTATAGTATTTTCAGTGTTATTAATCACTGCTTTTATCGCTAAAATTTTAACAATATTTTGGTTACTAATTATTTCCCCAAAATAAAATAGTAATATTCCTAAAAATGATACTATTATATCTCCTCATATTTACTTTGCCGATGAGATATAATTTTTATCTGTATAAAAGATATAGTTAGATCTTGTATTACTTAAAATTGGTTTGAACTGGGAATAATATAAGCTTCAGCACTACACAAAATTGTCTTGAACTAGAACTGTATTAGAGCAAAATCTTCTATATATGCATACATTTTCTAAATACACCAAACTCTTCAAATATATACGTGACCCTTCTAAGTGCATATTATTAAATTTTGGCTTCAAGAGCGTACACTTATAGATATTATAATTTTTGAACAAGAAATAGTATGCAGTAGTTAGATTTGCATATATAAAATTGTCTTTAGTCAGAAAATAGCTTTTTATTATTATTACATAGGTTTTTAACCATATAAGATTTCTTTGAATAAAATAGTATTAAATTTTACATTATAGAATTTTTAGCAGTAAAGCGAAGTTAATTTTTTAAATAATTAAAGTTTAATAGCAAATTAAGCATCTAATTATCTTTATTTATATTATTGGATACATGGATTTAAAATTACTACAGCAATATTGATATTATTTTTGAAATGTAAATTTAATATCTACATTACAATTCTTACAATTCTCTAATAAAATTCAAGATATTTCAAAGGTTGAATTAGTCTCCATATTTGAGCAAATTTCTTGATCCTTATCAATAATTTGAACACCAGAAAAATCATTATCATTAATAGTAGTAGGTGATTTGAATGGAATGCGAAATGGCTTAGATGTATCAAATGGTGTAAATTTTCTTTTTGTTAGAACACTTTTCTGTCTAATTGGACCTGATACTTGATTTGTTGAAAGTGGTACAAAGGATAACATGAAACAATTTGGTTAGTTGAGGATTTAATATCTAATGCTAAATAAATAAACTTGTGAGAATTTTATAAATTATAAATAAACAAATAAGATATATAAATTAGAATTTACTTGAATCAGTAGTAGTAATATTTTTATTTTGATCTTGTTCTGCCAATGGAATTATTATAGAGACTGTATTATGCATAATTTCATGAGTAAAAGTTTGATATGATGAAACACCACCAGGGGATCGATGCCTACTAAAAGCCATGATATGGTCAGTAGCCACATTTAATTGTGTAAAAATTTGGATTGATGTTCACCTTAAGGAATGATTTGTAATTTTTTTTAAGTTGGTATCAATTCCTGTAACACATATATTGTAAATCATTTTTTCATGTGAATGACATTCTAATGCCGCATCATGAAATCAAATTCCATATTTAAAATCTAAAAAAAAATAAAAATTACTAACAAAAAACTTGTTAAAACTTAATATTAGATAAGATCTTACAAAATATACATATTACCTTTGTTAGGCACAATTTTTAAAAAAAATCCTTTTATTTGAAATTTTGTTGATGATGATACATGTAATATAAAATATCAGCTACAGGTGTGAATTTACCATTCATATCAGGCAGAATTTCACAATTTCTACCAGCATTAGTTAAGTTTTTTAAACCTCTAGCATGATTTTTTTCTCAGGATATAGTTAATTGAATTGTTTTTCCATGAGTTGATTTCACATGATTATATTTTAATCGGCATGCATCACCTCCATGCAAACCACATAAATGACATAACCAGAAATATACCCGATATGTAATTGCAATTGGTGTATCCTCAAGTAATTTTTCATGATTTAAGATTTTAGTAATATTATCATAACTTAATGCATCAGACTTTTTGGTTTGGCGTGGATATTTATCTTGAACAAGTTTTATTTTTCCATCTATAGTTGCATATAATCTAGAAAAAGTATTCTTATCATATATGTTAGATTTTGGATTTTGATATGAATTTCTTTGAAGATAACAGGCAAGTGCCAATAACAATTATGTATAGAGGTAGGTGCATAAGGTTGACAATCCTTCTTTTTTAGTGCAACAAAAAAGCCAATAAGAACTGATTCTAATTCAGTTTGATCCTCAATTTTTGTAATATCATCTGAAAGGTTTATGTTATTTAAATATTTATTCATAGTATTAAGTATTAACAACTTCTGAGTAATCAATAACATAATTAATATTATTTTGTAATGGTACTGTGAATCTAGTCTGTAATAAATTAATAATAAATGATGTAAAAAAATAATTAAGATATAAAAAAAATATTTGAATCTAATATGTATATCTTATTCACATTTTTACTATAAGTCTCATCTATACTTTCTTGTGAAGCCTCATCTGCACTTTCTTGAAATCTCATCTATACTTTTTTGAAAAGCCTCATCCATATTATCACTTTCATTATAAAATGAACTTGTATTACTAGGCCTTTCGAATGTATAATCAAGTTTTATATCAGACTCAACAGAACCAGGTTGATTATATTTGAATTTAAACATTTTTTTAGCCATAACAAATTGCAAACCAATATCCTATAAGTTTAGATAATTAATTCTCTTTTTCTTTTTGTTTTTTTTATTATAAATATTTGAAATAAACCTTCTCATTTTCCATTTTCAAAAATAAATCAAATTAAGGAAAGAAATCAAAAAATTCGCAAATTTTGAAAAAAATCGTATTTATAGTATTTATCTCTTATGTAATAAAAAGTTTATTTTATTAATTCGAAAACAAATGATTATGTGATAAAAGCAGTGATAGATAAAATTGAAAATAATGTAATAATGAACGTATAAAACAAAGAATAACTCATTTATTCCCCACATTGGGGGAATAATTTCAATATTTCCCACCAATCCATTGCATGGGCACGAAGCGCCCATGCAATGGATTGGGAAAATATTTCATTATTCCCCACTATCGCAGGGAATAAATAGTACTTATTCTCTTTATTATGTAGATGAAGAGCCTAATAATTGTATAAAAAAAGGTTAACTATATTGATATTTGTAAATATATCAATTATATAAAAAATTATATCTTTTGCCTACCTTTTTTCTAATATAATAGTTCATATTTTTGTCAACTTTAGTCCAATTGACTTTGTAAATGTTATTATGACCTGCAATTGTTTTTAGACAGGCTGATTTGTTAAACAATAATTTGTACCTGGGCATTAGCCACCAGTCACCTTTTGAAGTTTCGGTATATCTTTTAAAACAAAATATCCATCCTATGAGGTGCATTTGGTAATATAACACAATAAACCACCAAACCACCAAACTCTTTCCGGACCCTAATGGTGGTGGGCACGAAAGAGATGTGGAAAACTTGGTCTGAGTTATTAGGGCCAAATAGAGCTCTGGATTACATCACGAGGCTCTAATTCAATATCACGGGATTAGATTACTAATTTTATGCGGATTTGACTTATCAGAGTAATTGAGTGAAACGATAATGTTAAGATGATCGACTCTTAATGAGTCAACTCTAATGAGTTACAACAACTCTTCGTGAGTTATGTCAACACTGAGTTATATTTTATTGAGACATAAAAGGTTGTATTTATAGTTTTTACATTGCTACGACTAAATGACTAATTCGCTAATTCTCTTGTTCTAACAAGTTTCCTTCACTCAAAAAATCAAGAAAATTAAATAAATGAAATAAATTTGATTTATTTAATTTTCGAAATCTTTTTGACCTTCGATCCTACCAAAACAGGTATTAATCTCTGTGGGTTACTATTTTGGGTAAGTATTCTATTTTTAGTTACATTCGATCCGAGCCATCTCAGCATCGATTACGACATATAATAAACACGCCAACCTTCCGGCTAAATAATAGTTTTCAAGTCCCAATTTGCCCGTCACAACGTATATACTTCGTAAAATAAAATATTGCATATCTCTCCGTTCCTGGTACACCCATAAAAGGCTAAGACTGATCCGCAATTAAGTCTCCTTATCTCCAATAACAAAGCATATCAATTTTAAGCCATTATTTATGTACCCCTCCATACATGGTTGGAGTTAAATTGTTACATTGTCTATAAGTGTTTTTCCGTTCTCGCTTTCAACCGTTAAAACAGACAAAATTAACTGTCTAGCCAAAATACAACTTCAGCTAATATAAATAATTTCGACTGTAGAAATTATTTTCGGCAACTAAAATTTTTTTAGCAGCCAAAATTATTTTGCATTTAGGCATTTTGAAGTGATATGACGAAACATAAATGATATTGGAAAGTTGTAATGTCGTAATGGCGTAAATTATCCTGAATTTAGGCATCCATATACGCATAGTGCAGGACTCTTAGTGTGTATTAAACGCGACAATTCGCCACTTTATCCCTATTCGTCATTTTATCACCTTCTACCAACCGTATTTTCGCAAAATAACGCCAACCTGCGTGATATTTTGAGTTATTTAGAGTACGCACATGGGCGTACTTTTGAGACAAAAATAAAATTTCACAAACCTATCTGTTATATCAAATTATTTTTTGAACCACTAATGTGGAATGCGCGTCATTTCCGGACGCACATGAGTGTTGTTTTGAAACATGCAATCTTTAGGGGCACTATTTTTTAAATAACGCTCATGCCTGTTATTTCGCGAAATACGGTAATAGGTCGGTCTATCAAGCTATTTTGCATCTTAGTGAGATTTATTTCTTTTTGAAACGCAAGCCAAGAACAATATATGCAAATTTACGCCAATTAAACAATAAAATATTGAAATTTTCACATAGTAAGTGTGCTCTGTTCTTAAGCTGATTAAAAAACCAGAACAAAGAATATATGACCCAGCTTTGTCTGGGATCGACAGATATGCGTTATCGCAAATGATAAATTCTAACTATACATAGGTACAATAGGATAAATCTTTATGCACCATTATGCATATTTTTGAATTCTAAAATGCAATAGCAGCTGAAGATAAAGTTTAAAAGAAATCGACTGTCTAACAATTAAATTGACCTTTTATTTTTCCATAAACCGTGATTTAAATCCTCGTATATATAAGCGAATAAAATTTTTGATATTTGCCCATATAAACAATCCACGTAACGCAGCTACCATTGTGTGACCAAGTTATTATAATATGGAAAGTACAAAAGAAGGATGTATTAAAAATATCTTGTTAATCGGAAAAACTGGTTGTGGAAAATCCACATTAGCCAACGTATTAACGAATACATATGACTTTAAAGAAAGCTACAGTGCTAAAAGTGAAACTAAAAATGTACAAGCAGCGGAATTCAAACATGATGGAGTAAAATTTCGTGTAATTGATACGATAGGAATTGACGATACAGACTTGCCACAAGAACAAGTATTGTATCAAATATTACAAGGTGCAACTTACTATATCGAGAAAGGATTGGATTATATTTTTTTTGTATTCAATTCTTCTGTTAGGTTCAATAGAGAAGAGAAAAGGGTTTATGAATTATTCGAAGGAGAAACAATTTTTGGAGAAAGGTTAGGAGATTATGCAACTATAATAATGACTAGATATTCCAAATTCAAATCTCCTGAAAGATGCGAAGAATATAAACGGTCGTTGAATGACAATCAATTTGCATCGGAAATAGCCATAAAATGTGAAGATGTTATTTTTATTGACAATGATAGGCCTGAAGATAGAGAAGAATCAAGAAGGATATTGCTGAATTACTTGATAACTTGTAAAAAAGAAGATAGTTATAAACCAAATGGGTCGCTTGCTGATTTCTGTAAAATAGTTAATGTATTTGACTTGTTTATTGAAGAAATGAACGAAAAAATTAATAAGTTATTTGAAATCTTTAAAAGTTTAGAGAAAATGTTGCCAAATCTCGAAAACAATCGTAAAAAGACAATAGATTGTATTGAAACGAATAAGATGGAATTAAGCAAAGAGCTAATGAACCTAAGCAACAATAATGATAATAACATAATTTTAAGTGGATTAAGTACTACACTTCTTAGATATTCCGAACTCGGTTTTCTTGGAGCAGCTGCAAATACGGCCATATTAACTGCTATTGCTTCATCTCCTATGAGTTTGTTAATAGTAATAGCCCCAATGATTCCTTTATGGGTGAATAGCTTTTTATATATTCATAATGGCAATTTAGCCAATTCGAAAGAAAAAAAACTTCATAAGGAATTCAGTGATATTATGAATGAAGATTATGAAGGAATTAAGATGCTTATAGTTAATTTAAATGAGCTAAATAAAATTCATGAAGATATTAAAGATATTATCGAACGCTATAGAATCTCTCAATATAAAAAAGAAAAAATAGACAAAAATAAAATTGAAATATTCGACGAAATCATAACAGAAAACTTTGAAGTAAAAAAACTTAACCATAATGAAAAAGAATATGATTATTCTAATTTCAGTACCATAGAATATATTAAAGATGATTTTTTAGGATTTTTAGGATATATTATACCATTTTTTCCTCTTTCTGGTATTAGAGGATTAGTAGCGCTCTTTAACAAAAGTTTTAATTCTCAACAAGTAACAGAAGAAGAGGTTAGCAAAAAAACTTTTTGTAAAAAAACCTTTAGTGATATGGAAAATATCACAAAATCATTAGAAGAAGGATTGAGTTATATTAAAGAATTACGTTCAAATATAGACGATAAGATTGAAAAATGTAACAAAGCTAAAGAGGATATAGGAAGTATTTTAAAGCACCAAAAATTAGATAGTTTACAAGACCAAGATCAGAAATTGGATAGTTTACAAAGGCAAAAATTGAATAGTTTACAAGACCAAAAATTGGATAATTTGCAAAATCAAAATTTGGATAATTTACAAAATCAAAAATTTGATAATCTACAAGAAATGCAAAATTATCAATTCGATATTGAATTTGCCCCTTTTGACGAAGCGAAGCTAGCTTTATATAATGAATATAAAATATAAATCTGAACGATATTACAAATTCATTATATTGTTATATTATTATTATTATTTTAAAAAAAAACGCGAATTGGCGTATATTAACATATTATCAATTTGATATCTTCGATCATATACTTTTAATATCAATAAAATATATAATTTTATAAAAAAAAATAGAAATTGTTAAATATTTTAGTTTTCTTACTAATGCAATTAATTTTTGTTAGGTTTTTGCTATGGATTAGTATACTGAACAGTTGGTACGTATCAGCAAAGACTTTATTTCTGCTTATATAAATAGCAAAAGACTAGTCCAGTGAGTATTTTATGTCATATGAACAATTATAACAATAATTCAGGAAGTATGTGAATGGAGTTTGTGTTTGTGAGTATTAGTATCGATTGTTTAAGCTCAGGATTAGTAAGAGGAAAGATTGGTAATGTAAGTAAGGCTACTCCAATTTAATTTCTGTTTAACATAACATAAAAGTAGCTTATAACGGTGGGGGAGAGTATTAAAAAAATACAAATATAAAAAATATAATAATTCTATTGGCTGTAAAAGATGTAAAAATGCAAAAAGCTAATACTAATGTTGGCGGTAGAATTAATTTGGCAAATTAATACGGTTACGACATGTGCCGTATTATTTGCCGTAATTACTTTGTGCCGTAATGCCGCAATGTCGTAATGCCGCAATGCCGTAATGCCGTAATGTCGTAATTCCGTAATGTTGTAATGCCGTTATATTAAAATACCACAATGCTGTTGTATCTAAGCATTATAATGCTATTGAAGGATAACATTCCTCTAGTGTTTATTGTTTAAAGTAATCTTTAGATTTAAGATAACGCACAGTAAATTTACTGGTTT
>CAJVPY010001023.1:0-21555 GCA_910591965.1 Dentiscutata erythropus
GATTATAATCACAACATGTACTAGCGGAATGATCTGGTATTGTAAAATTATTTTTTTATATGTTGCACACCGTGTGAAAACTGTCGTATAACATCAACATTCTTACCTGTAAACAAAACTAGAACGAAGTCCGAAAATGAAGAATTTAAAGAAAATAAGTTGATAAACTCCGAACAAAATTATATTATTACAAATTATCATATGACGAAAATGGAAAAACCACTAGGATTAAAAGTCAGTACGACAAACAGATAAATAAACATTAAGTTACACTTGTAACAATAGAATTCTTAATGAATGAATAATGAATGACCTAATCTAGAAAAATCCGGTAGAACGAATCCGACCACCAAATTGTTAACCATAGCCATTTTCTGATGTGACTCTTTACAAAAATGTTATGACTGCATTACGTACGAACTTGATTTTATCATTACATACGTATTCTTTTTTACAAGCTCCGAAATATGTCCGATGAAAATGTTGAAAGTTTTGAAAAGGAGTTAAAAAGTTTAGATATAAAATATTATGATTTCAATCAATTCGAAGTTCTCGAAACAATTGGTAATGGAGGATTTGCTACTGTATACCAAGCCAAATTGATAGATTCTAATTTGAGTACCGAATACGTCGCATTGAAAAAATTTTTCCGAGAAAATGACGAAGCAACTTACAGAACTATATTAAAAGAGGTATTATCAAAATGTTTCACCGACAGCTTAGATCACATAATTAATAGACAAGCTCATTCCATAGAAAGTTTATTTCACCGACAGACAAGTTTTTTTTTATAAATTGCACTAAACTTAAATCTAAATATTACTCTAACGACAATGACCAAAATTACTTTGTCTGTGAAATGAACTGTCGGTGAGATAAATGTTTATGAAAATGAACTAGTCCGTGAATTAATCTTGCTGTCAATTAACCATTGTGAACTAAGTTGTCCATAAAATGATTTGTTTATGAAACGAGCGGCACCGAATAAAACGTAGTTAACATATTAATGATGCAACCAATTAAGATTGAATTACAAAAAAAAGTGGATATGCATGATAAAATCATACGATTTTATGGATATTCTAAAACACAAGATTATATTTAGATTTTATAATTTGGAATTTTTAAATAACCATTTCTGCTTATTGTCTAAGATCTACTTCTTTAGTCAGTCAACCTGTCAGCAATCTCAACTATATATTAGTATTAGAATTTGCGGACGGTACAGAAAAACCAAGATCTTGGCTGGTCCGATAAACTCAATTTAGCGCAACAACTTGCTGAAGCAGTTATGCATATGCACTCCGCTAATATTGTACATAGAGACCTTGTAATTAATATTTTATAATATATCGATATAATTTTAATTCTATTAGTTTAAATAATAATATTCTAATATTTAGCAACTTGTTATTTATAGCATTCAAACAATATACTCATTCATAAAAATAATATAAAGATTGCTGATTTTGGGCTTTCAAGGTGTTTAGCTGATGCAACCAACACTAAAACAGGAATTTTGGGTTATCCTCCGTACATGGATCCTAATAGTTTTGAACATTTTGAGCAAGAAACGTATAAAATAAAGAAGGAATCCGATATATACAGCTTAGGTGTGCTCTTGTGGGAAATATCCAGTCTACGTCCTCCATTCGATAAATATAAAGATATAGCTGCTGCTTTGTGTCTCAAAATATTAGATGGTACTAGAGAAGCTCCCGTTGAAGGAACTCCGCTACAATATTCTATTTTATATACTGGTATTCTTATATGTTTTGTTCTATATGTTCTTAAATTTATTATTATTATTATTTTAATATTAATATCCTTTGGCTTATTCAAGAGTGCTGGCAATTAGATCAAACAAAGCGTCCTAAAATTACTGATATTACGCGTAGGCTCAGGTAAAATTTAATTAAAGGATGTGATTAAGTACATTAAATAATATCTCTCTAATAATCAAATATAATCAATATATTAGGAGGTAAATATATCAATAATACTGCAATATTCGATTACACTTTGTCTAATTGCTAATTAGCACATCTAATTGCTAGTATGTGAGTATGGAACTTTATTATACTTAATATAAGCATTTCATTATTTTAACCTAATTTTTATTTAAATTTGGAAGGCGGTACGTACAAAATTCAGCAATATTAAATTTGTAAGATTAAGAATTCACCATTAAATAATATCACTTCACTCATCAACCGCCAATATAAATCAATAGAGAGTAAATATGAATTCATTTGCAAAAACTTCTTCTTATTACATATGAGTGACGCTAAGGGAAAATGGGACATTGGTTTATCATTGATAACCTATTTAAATAATAAATGATAAACCAATGACCCATTTTCCTTGGCGTCACTCATATGAATTTAAGTGCGTAATATTAACTGTGAATATGAATATAAATATAATAGTAATAGAACTATTTTTCATGTGCATTTGCCATCAAAGATTGACGGTGAGCCAGTGGTAATAGGTAGTTGTAAAGAGTTAGGGAATTGGGAAATGATTAAATTTACACAACCGTATGAACAGTATCCAGCATATTGGCGATCACCACCTGTAGAAATTCAGTTAATAGGTGGAAATGAAATTATGTATAATTATGGTATATTTGATCAAAAAAAAATAAGTATAGAAAATGAAGAGGATGGTGAGATACAAAAACGCACTTTGGATATAAGAACTAATGATCAATATGACATATGGCAAAATAATAGGAACCATCATATTGTTTTAGATCCTAAAGAATTCGCATTCATTAAATGCATCTATGATACAGTAAATATTGAAAACCTTAAATATAAAGTTATGCAATTCCAACTATTGTTGGAAAATCATAGGGATCTCGTATTGAATCACACTACTATCGACTTCATAACACAACACTGTCAAAGTGAAAGAGATAAACGACTTTTTTTATGCGTTATCTTGGGGTATTATGTTAAACATTGTAAGGACCTAGACACACTTCAATTACCACAAAATTTTCGATCTGATTTGTTACTTGAAGCACTCGAAGATTTTCAAGAAGATACATTCACATCTGATATTCAACCAATAATGGTATCAGTTGTTGCAGCTTTGGTCCATCATAATGCTACCGTAAGGATATCGTTTGAATGGCTTAGTATATTTCGGGTGGCGCAGTCTCTTGATCCAAAATATACTTTTGTCGATGGATTTATTGTTGCTCGTTATGATGAGGAAGATACATTACGTTTGTTAACGAAATGGCCGAAAGTAGTTGATCCTTACTTGGCTCAAATAGATGAATATATTTACATCAAAATAGCAAAAGTATAATTATATGCTGTATATTTTTTTAATTAATTTATATAAAGCTTTTCCTCATTAATCTATTCATAATTTTACAGTGGCTGATTTCTCTTTGCTCAAATATAGAGAAGCTTTCTAGTACTATGTCACCAGAGGTTCTAGAACTATGTCGACAATGGTTTACACGTATCGTAACGAAGCTAAGTTATCATAATGGCCTGTCATTAAATGACGGTGGAAGATTTATATGTTCCATTTATGAACATTTAACAGGCTTGCAGCATTTATTTATTGTTACATCAAAAATATATCAAGAATTATTGCACATTGCCAATGAACTAATTAAAAAGTGTTCAAACAAACATATACTCTTTGCAACAGTTCAAGTAGCGAAGTTTAGCGAATCTACTATTAAACAGTTTTCTAATTTAGTAATTGAAAATGTTCTCGTTGCTAAAGATATTCGAATTATTGACAAAAGTCTTATGGAAATGGTATATTGGATTTGTGGTCAAAGCTATGTACCAAATTTAGAAATTTTGGATGTTCCCAATAGGTAAGACATTTGTAAACTGTGCAATTAAAAAAATTATTTTTTTGTTTAACTATATTATTAACATGCCTAATAATCTATTAAATAGCATTAGCGAAAACTTATTATGCCATATTTTGACTTGTTTGGAAAATCAGACATCTCAAATTTATACGGATTTCTGGAGAATAATTTTTAATGCAAGAGGCAGTGTCACAAACTTACATAAACATTCATGTGTTATGAAAATACGAACAGCCATTTCTGATTTAGCAAATTCAATTGTTGATAAAACCATTGACATTAAAACATTACAGGCAATTTTATCAAAAAACAGTGTTGAGCATTTGTACAAATGTCTTAATGTTGCTAATAATAACAATATCAAGGAGACATTTCAAAGCGTGATTATTACTGAAAGTAACATTTCAAACGTTCGTAAAGAGTATAAAGCATTTGAAGAAATATTTAGACATCTTAAGGCTTTTTATAGCACATTTTGCCCACCAAGTAAAGTTTCGGATTCGGATCAATATACTGGTGATTTAGAAAGGAAATTAAGGATATTGTCAAAAGTACCGCTTAAAGAAACATTATCTCCACGGTATTGGGAACATCATGAGGATGTAATTCAGAAAGCGGCTGATATATATAGACTTGCGAATTCAAAAACTTTTACTAACATTTATGAAATACAATTAAGTCAACTTACCGATAAAATAAATGTTAACTATGTTGCTAATACCTTGATTCCTGCAGTGCGTGAAGAACATCATAAAATATTCAAAAAATACGAAGATAGAAAATGGGAGCATATTAAATATTCCGAAGCATTCCCTTTATGGAAAAGTGTTACCAATATAAAGACCGAATTAGAATTGATCAATCAAGCAGTTTATTTAAGTAAAAGTAATCAAGATCTAGAAATTTCTCTTAACCACCTTACTGCTATATCGAAATGGGACGAACGACTTCAAAAATTATCTACAGTTGTTGACATTTTTAAAGTGCCACTTAAAACCGAGGATTGGCTAGGAAGATGTTTGAAAATTTTAAGAGAAGACGAATTAATTTTAGGAAAGGTTGTTGAATTTGTGAAAAATGTTGAAGAACATAATCCAGCTGATAATGAGAATTATTGGTCATTTATTAAAGAGTTATCGTCTGTCAATGAACTTTTATAATTTCTTCAGACCATTGCTGAACATGATATTATGAATTTAGTCGATTATCTAGATGAATATTCTGACAAACAGTTAATTGAAAATGACACTGTGTCATCACTCATTCAACTTAAACAGTTGGTTGTGCAATTAATGAATGGATCTAAAAAAATGGATGAATTTTTGAAAGTTTTGCAAAATATTAGTCAGGCTTTACCCATTAAACTCCAAGAATATATTGGCTTTAACATGGCTTTACAAAACATGTATGTTATTTTCTTTAACATTATCATATAGCTATGAATCTTGCATGATTAAAATTTGTTGTTTTCCTTTAGGCTTAGAAACATTTCATATATAGAAGAAGTGACAAAAGAAAAGATCCAAAATGCCGTATTGAGAGGAACTTATACTTTTGAAAAAGATGACAAGAGTGATAAATTTAATGTTTCACTGGTATATCAAGCTAGAGGAGCTGCCGATAAAATAAAACATAACATGTCCAATTTACTAAATTTACGTGGACGTGCTCTATTAATCACAAAACCTGCTAATATTAATTCGGATTTGACAGAAGGGGAAGATTCAAGAAAAATAATGAGTGAATTTGTATTGCAAGTAGATATTGCACAAAAAATTCTTAATGTTGGATCTAATCTTATCCAGATAGGGCATTTTGACTATCGACGGTTTGAAGAAATTATAGGAACTGAGAAAAGTGTTGAAACTCCAGAAATGATAGCTTTATTAGAGAATCTTAAAGTGGACTTACAAAATTGGTAATGTAATAAGTCTTTTAATGCAAATTATATAATTTTATAAGATTATTTTACTAATATTGTTTGACTTCAAATTATCCAGGAAAAAAGCAGTAGATGAAGCACAAGATCACCATTACTATTTGACATTCTTCCCTGCGCGTCATATTCTTGCCTTTTATGACTATTTTACATCTGATGTGCAAGATAACGAAAACACAGAGATCTGCAGAGCTCTTATAAAGTTTGTTAATAGTGAAGCAGAGTTACCTTCTCAAAAAGACCATTCAGGCATTTCACGCGAAAACACCGATTATTCATATACACTAAAAGAAATTGGTGAGAAATTGAATGTTATTTTCGGAAATTTATTAAAAACGCCACGTGAACTTAAAGTTAGAGGCGAACATATTATTTCTGATGTTGTCGATAGGGGTAAATTATTTGTTGCCTCATGCAACGATAAATTATGTATACCAAATATAATCATGAGTTTGTACGCTAGCAATGGGTAAGCCATTACATGTTTTTTTTTTAAATTTTAATAGAAATATTTCTCTTCTTAATAATATACTATGAAATAATAGCTTCTATCCCGAACCATGGCAAATCTTAATTTGTACAAAGTCAACGACTATTGAAGAGCTTAATATTTTTATCATACGTTGTTTTTTTGCTGCAAAAAATGGATATAGAGAAAATTTATTTTGCATTGCGAATTTAGAGCTACTCGAGCTTGTGTTGCAAATTAGCCTAGTAGAAATTATTAAATCAATGTGTGATAAACATAATGATTATTTATTGGCATTAGTTTATCATCATAAGGTCCCGTTCCATCATCACATATTAGACCAATTTTCACAAGATGTTCATTTAACAAATGGCCTTAACGCTGAAATCATGAAAGCAATTTATCATGATTTGTGTAGTAACGTTACTTGTGTATCTTCAGACCTACCTGGGCAAGGCAAAACTGAATGGATTAAACAAGCTAGTTTAAAGAAAAAAAAAGGGTTACATAGTTTTTTGATCAGTGATAGCTCAAATTACGAAAGTCTTGTCTGCCAGCTTAAAGATCGCAAAATTCACCCAACTGAAAGTTTGCATATAAATATTATGTCGGCTGAAAATCCGAACGAAATCAATCTATTTTTATTTGAACTATTAACGCTAGGGTTCGTTTCTAATAATATTTACATAATAAGTCTTCCGCGAATTCCCATATTCATTGAAGTGGCAACAACCGTTAATCAGGAACTTCTTAACTCACTTCCTATAGCCAGTTATTTAATAAAAGAACATTTATCATGGAGTATTCGTAATCTTAATGTATCCTCTGAGATATGCGATCCAATTCAAATTGTGTGCAATTATTTAGATGCACATGAAAAACATGAAATTAACGAGAGAGATATTATATTCCATGGTCAAGGCTTTATAACAAAACCGTTATCCGATAAAAGATGTCAAGATTTAATAGTAAAATACTTTTTAGAAGGAAATACTGACAATATTACCTCATTCCGATTTATAGAAATATTTACTAATGTACTAGCAGATCAACTTTTTCGCCTTTCATCAAACACTTGTCTTACTGTAGAAAATTTAAAACTACTGATTAATGAAAAAACATTGAGAACGACACTGGTTGAATTGTTAATTGAAGTTTCTAAAGAATTTGCGACCAGATCAGTAAAGACTAAGGCGGCACAATTAGAATCAACATGCGATGATTATGAGGCGAAATTCAAAATAGCTCAGTGGGACGTATCTAGTCATCTTTTGGTCTGTTTCATGTCACAAAATCCAGATTTAATTTGTGCTTTATATCGTCAAAAAAAAACTGTTCCAGAAAATGTTAAGGAATTTCTTAAAATTCAATCCATGACCGACCCAGACAAATGGGAATTAAAATATTATAGTCAGATTCCACCTAAATTATTATTAGAAATGCTTAAATGTTTAGCACGTCGACCAGCGTATGAAATTGATCTTCCATCCTATCGCAATGCTTTGTCAGCTGATAATCTAGCACGTCGAACAGCGTATGAAATTGATCTTCCATCCTATCGCTATGCTTTGTCAGCTGATAATCTAGTAAAGATGGCATTAATCTTATTAAGGACACGTGCTAATGTTCCTATTGTCATTATGGGAGAAGCTGGTTGTGGCAAGGTTAATATTTTACTTATTTCATATGCTTAGATAAATAATTTTTAACGTTAGTACATCATTTTATAATGCTTAGTCGAGTTTAATAGGATTCTTGGCCAAGGTAGCTGAGGTTAATTACGAACCATTCAATCTCCATGCAGGAATTAAGGAGCAAGACATATTAGATTTCATGAACAAGGCTCAGAAAAAAGCCGATAACGGCGAGTTATGGTTATTCTTCGACGAAATTAATACTTGTAATCATACTGGATTGCTTGCGAATATAATAACGCACCGCGCTTTTGATGGAAAATTATTACACCCTAATATCAAACTTCTTTCGGTATAATCAAGTTAAAATTAATGTCATCTTATCAATGATATTTCAATTTATTTATTATTTATTTATTTTAATAAGGCATGTAATCCTTATCGTAAAAGGATCAAATCCCAAAATCAAGCTGGAATAAAAACTAAGGTTAAAAAATATGAAGATCAAAGTAATCTTGTATATCAAGTAAAACCACTTCCGGATCAAATATTAGATTATGTTTGGGATTATGGCGTTCTCTTTTCAAAAGATGAAAAAAGATATATACGATTAATGGTGCAAACCCGATTTAGTGAAGGACAAGAATTATTTACAAAGCTCTTAATTGCTTCGCAGCAGTTTATTCGTTTAATTGAAGAAAATTATAGCGTTAGTTTGCGTGATGTAAAACGAGCAATTAAATTAGTTTCATTCTTTGAAGAAAGTCTTCAGACGCGTTCAAATTCAGAATACTCGGGAGGAAATAAAAACTATCCGCCTCCTGATGGTTCAAGTCGTATTAGTCTTCAAATCCGTAGTTATATTTTAGCACTTAGCCTTTGTTATCAATCTAGAATATATGACCAAGAATCGCGAAGTGGATATCGGCAAGCAATGATTAATGTATTCCAAAGGTACAAAATGAATGTTGAAGAGAGTGAATTTACTAGAGTGATTCGAGATGAGCAAGAAGATTGGTTTAAAAGAATGCAGTTGCCACCAGAAACTGTGATGAATGAGGCACTATTAGAAAATGTTTTAGTGGTGATTGTTTGTATTCTTACTAAAATTCCTACGTTTATTATCGGTACACCTGGGTAAGATTAGTCTTTTGAATATTATTGCAATCGAGTCGTTCTAACTAAACTTCATACATAACTACAAACTTTGTTTATTAGATCATCAAAATCTTTAGCGATCAAACTTGTAAGACTAAACCTACGTGGATCTGATTCAAATGATAAATATTTCCGAAAACTTCCTCAGGTCAAAATCTTTTATTTTTATTGTGTCGCCGATAATGGTTAAAATTTATTGATTTTAATTTTAAAACAGGTATACCTTATTTCCTACCAAGGGTCGTCATCATCTACTTCTGACGGCATCATTAAAGTTTTTGATAAAGCTATTAAATACCAAGAAACCAGTTCAAAAGAGTTTTCCGTGATCAGTGTTGTTGTATTTGATGGAAGTGAGTTAATGTAGTATTAAATTATTTTTTATTTATTTGCATAGTTTATATCTAATAATTTATTGCCATGTAGTTGGATTGGCTGAAAATAATTCACATAAGCCACTTAAAGTACTTCATGCACTACTTGAACCAAATTATCCGTCTGATGGGCCAGCAGTTTCCTTCGTTGGTATTAGCAATTGGAGATTAGATATAAGTAAAAGCAGCAGAGCTTTATTAGTTCAAAGGTTGGCATATTTTATATTTCATATAATTTACATTATACGGCATCTAAATTATTATCGTTATGATTCAAAATTATTTAGGCCTAAATTTGGTATTGAGGATCTTATCGATACTGCTGTTCGTTTATTTGACTTTAAATTGCAAGAATCTATGACGCGTAACTCACTTCGACCACTTGCAGAAGCATATTCGGAGTATGAAGGATGTGGTCAATTACATTCTAATTTCCACGGTCTTCGAGATTACTATGGATTAATAAAAAGCATATCGAAGCCTGATTTAACGCCTGAAAATGTTCAAATGGCATTGGAAAGAAATTTTGGTGGCACTGATCGAAATGAGAATCCTTGTAAAAAATATTTCGAAACTTTGTTAAAAACATTTTTTAATTATCAGGATTGGGCGTATAATCCAACCCCGATTTTAACTTTGATTAAAGCTAATCTGGATGATAAAAGCGCAAGACACCTTATGGTTATTGGAAAAAGTGATTCTATAGTGACTATTTTGACAGATCAGTTAATGGAGAAAGGATTAGATCCCGTGGTTATTTTAGGATCACAATTTCAAGATGACCAACAAGACTATTCTTATAGCGTTTTTAGTAGAATTATGGTAAATTGATTAATTTTCGCACTAAAACTATTTTACGTTCCTAAATATAAATTTTTTTATTGTTAGATGTGTGTTGAAGCAGGAAGACCTCTTATCTTGACAAACTTAGAGATTATTTATGGTATTAACTTTATCTGTGTTCAAATATATATTAAATTATTTTACTAATTTTTATGAACTTGTAATGATTTAATTCATAAAGGCGCTCTTTATGATTTATGGAACCAGAATTATATTGTATTTAAAAGCAAAAATGATCCCAAATATTACACTCGTGTTGCACTTGGAGCATATACAAATCCTTTGTTGTAAGTTACTATGTGAATATATATATATAGTAAAAGCTAATCATGATATCTAATATTTTTTGTATTATAAAGATATGTTCATAACAACTTTAGATGTATTTTAGTTCTTGATGAAAAAAAATTAGCAACCACCGATCCAGCATTGCTAAGTAGATTTGAAAAGCAAACGATGACAATAGATGACACTCTTACTGATATTCATCAAAAGATAGTCAAAATCCTAAGCACTTGGACGCAACAGATGGCCTCTATAGTAGAAACGAATGAAACTAACGCGCCGCGAACTTCTTTTACACGAAAGGATCTTTTTATTGGTTTTGATGAAAACGAAACGTTACAAAGTTTAGTAATCGATGTAATGACAAAATTCCCTAAGGATAATGAAGAAACAATAATTAAACGATGCAAAGCAGCTTTAATTGATATTGCATCTTCTGATGGAATTATTATAGCTTCTAGATCATGCGTAGATCCTGGAGAAATTGATCTTTGGAATAACGTTTATTTCCGCAATTTAATTGACGAACACATTCCGTTGAAAAATAATGATAATCTTCGTACATTTTTTGGTCATCTTATGCACACGGATTCGACAATAACGAGATTCATTATAAATACGTTCTCTAATATTAATACAAATGTTGCTGAGTGTTTAAAAGATCTCTTCACATGTCAAGTAGATAAATTATCAACGTTTAAGACGGAAGCTCAACTTCAAAATCGAATAAAACTGTTTTGGGAGGAATCAGATGAACAAATGTTAATTCTTCAATGCGGTATTACTACCGTAAATGTCGAATGTATTAAGTTGGCGAAATTCATTATTGAACAATTTCAAAATGAGTATTTGAAAAAAGATCCAAATAATACTAAATATGTCTGTATTATTCTCCATATTCAACGAGGTCAAAATTATATTTCTTCGTTAAATTTTATGTGCGGATGGAGGCAAGTTACAATTGAGACTTTAACTCCACAAGAGAAGAATTTGTCTAGTATTTTAAGTGGTTCTTTAGTTGATATTATTAAGACTGAATACAAATTTGAGGATATTTTAAAGAATGAATTGTTATGGTGCTTATTATGTATAAAGTACCCATCTACTTCAAAATCAGTCGATCATATAAAGTAAGCTTATTTTTTTCATGAAATTATAATTTAATACATAATAAATGATATTATTTATAATATTTTATAGAATATTAAAAACTGATATAATAAAGTGTACTCTTCTTATTGAATGCTTAAAAACTTACACATTAAAATGGTTAGAGGAAAACTCCGAAGGCGATTGGCAATATAAAGTTGCATCTGATAAAAAATTGTTATATCCTTATCCATCTTTTTGTGCCGTCCGATCATTGGTCAGACAAACAATTGCAAAAATGTTATTCGCTCTTGAGAAATTGTCAGCCACCAAAACTTTAATTTCAATTAATCAAAAGAAGAGGAATGAGACTTTAGCTGCATTTTTAAAAACAATGTTCTTAGACCTAAAAGTCTTGAATATTGATTACTTGTTTGAACCAAAACCTGATCAATATGTGATGCCAGAACCCTTTTATGATTTAAAATTTCCATTTTCATATTATTTTATAAAAAAAATCAATGGATTTAAGACCGCATGGGAAGATGAGCTTTTAAAACTTAAAGAAAATCCAGAAAACTGTGATGATGATCAAGAACTTTCTCATGAAGTTTTCGAAAATGCCGTTCAAGGATTTAGTGATAATGTCAAAGCATCACTACCGGCTATCAACTATCAAGTTTTTAAAGACTATTCTGAATGGTTTTTTTATGATTTTATAACAGTTATAGTCGCTAATGATGCTGATAAGAAAGATTCTGAGTTACTTGCTAAATTATTACAGTTACATATTGAAAAAGATAATGTACTCGATCCAGTTCTTCTTCACATCTATTGGTGGAAAAGTTCCTATATTATATTGGCAGATTTACAGTTAGCACAAATGTATCCATCGGTTATAAATGAATTTGTGCCGGAAAGGCCAGATGTCTCAGAAGAATTTCTTATAGATAAAATTATAAGTGAAGATAACGCAACTCAATTAGATCAATGGCAACACGAAGTTGTCAAGATTTTATCATTTAGTGCGAAGATTTTAAAAACAAATAAATTAAGATCATATCAATTATTATGTATTTGTAATGATATAATATCGTCCAAATTATTACAACTACCAAACATTAAGGAAATTATAAAATTGGGGTTAGCTTCTGATAAAAAAAAATAGGCTATCTAAAAAATTTGTCGATCACGTATTAGGCATTCTATTGAAGTTTGAAAAGAACGAGCAAAACCTGTCTTTACAAAGATCATTTATAATGAGATGCCTTGACACCATCCCATTGGATTCAATAGTTAGAGAACATATTTATAATATTATCTTTTCACAAAAAGAACCTTTTCCACTTATGGGATCAATAATTACCAAGATATTTTGTAAAGAAAATACTAATGGTCAGTTTCTACTGATCTTACAAGATCCTATGGAAATTTTACAAGCCTCACCTCGATTAGAAGTAATTAATTCTGCTTTAAAAAATAATGACTTGGACTCCTCAATGGCTACTCTATGTTGCGATATTATTCAGAAAGAGTTCTTTATTTATATGAAGATTCCAGAAATGGCCCAATACTTTGAGCATGCTGTTCAAGCTTTATTAGAAAAAACAGTAGAGCCCTTGAAACACATATCAGCAATTGCTTTCCTTAAAGAATTTGTTTTTAGTATGTGGGATCAAAAACTTCAAGATGTTGAATTTGATAGTGAACTTATTAAAGAAATCAACAAGTTTATGAGTGTAGACCATCCCTTAATTCATTCACTTAAGGTCTACTTTCTCCGAGAATTACGCCATAAAGGCCTTTCAATTGATTTAGTAGCAGCACAAAAGAATAAATTTCCTTGGTTGTCCACATTTATATGGAGTGATAATAAAAATACTTGTTTTCCACTTAATCCATATCGGATGCTATCGGAATATTGCGAGGCAGAGAATGCATTTAAAGAATTGTGCACTGCGGATAATAAAGTTCCTTTTCAAACTTTTATGCAACAATTATTAATTAGTAAAGCATTTCGTGTAAGGATTGCATTAATTGGACTTATTATATCTCGTATATATGACAATAGTGAATGGAGAGCATTAGACCGTCACGCTTCCGAATATTTGGAAGCTGTTTATAAATTAAATAATTTATCAAATGGGTATAAACAAACCATAAGAAGAATACTCTTAAACAATCAATCACTCCTTCGCTTGGATAATACCATAGATAATAATAATTTGTACTTAAAATCAGTTATAGCTCATATTATAGCAATGCATGCATCGATTCCTCCAGATTCTACTCCACTTGCGACATATTTTCATAAGATAGAAGCATGTCAAGATATGTTCACTTTGACAACTGTTTCTGACGTTGAATCACCAATTTTAAGTGCAGTAATTACTGGAGATGGAGAACAAATTATTCGGTAAGACATTCACGTTATTGCTAATAATCGGTTTTGGATTATTACTAAAATTTTGTCTTCCAGATGTCAATGTGGATTTATCTATGTAATTGCTAATTATGGTCAAACTATGGAAGCGATAAGATGTCCAGAATGTAAAAACAATACAATCGGTGGGGCAAATCACTTATCAGCAGCTGAGAATCGAAAATTAGATAATTCACCGATAACTGAACCTATAAAATTCGAAGATCAACCTGGATATATTGGAGAGCAAGTTAACAAGGCGTTTGGTCATTCAGTTCGATCTATGCCACCTTCTTCTTATAGAATTTTACATTTAATTGTTCATACTCTAATTGGGTCCTCTGCACATTCTCAAGCAACACTAAACTTCCTACACAGACATAACCAAATAGCAAATAACACTGAGCAATATTGTTTGGCCCACATAAATGCTGATTGGACAGTTCTTAAACAAATCCTTGATTGTTCCGATGAAAGCTTAGCATTGTTATTCCATTCATTACTTACTACAATGACAGAAACACTCCTGCCTGCGTCAATGCTAAGGACGCCAGCTGAGCGTGAGGATTGGGAAATGCATTTTACCCGAAATTATGTTTCTCCATTAATTAGAAGTGTTATTGAAAAAGCAACAAACTTTCGTGCAGCATTAGCGGCTGCGGCTGAAGATCAGGGTAGTAATGCCAACATTATCGAATCTGAAATTGATCAAACAAGAGCAATAGATGATGAATATCGTCTTTCGAAATTACCACGACTTTGGCGTAAAATTGATATCGTCAATTTTAACAGTTTCCGTGCTTACTATAACGGAGAACTGGAGCAATATCAAACAAAATATCCATTTCTTGCGGTATTCTTTAAACATCATGAACGATTAGAGATTATTAAGAACCTTTGTCCAATTTTACAATTTGTACAAATCCTGTCTTCGCGCCTTTCTTATCGAATTAGCAGGAAAGGTGCTGAAGAGACGACATTTGACAAATTTATTGATAAGGAAGCGGACAGAGCTGATTTATATAAAATGTTTAAAAATTTTGAAGAATCTTGGAATAATGTAATTGATAAAGTTGATAGATACCAATGTCATGAATTTAAAGAAAAACCAAAGATGAGTCGTAATAAGACTATTATTATGGGCTTAGTAGAAGAAAAAGACTCCAGTATTTACCTTTGTGCAATTTTAGAATATTTAATTGGCTTGCAAAACAATTTCTTGCAGGATGTTATGACCATTCCGCCTGGCTCTTGTAGAGCACTTAAGTTTTTAGAACAAACGTCATTTGATGCAGAAATGGGAACTTCGACTTCCATAATAGTAACACCTAGAACACTTAAGCAAGCTTGTATTGATAACATTATTTCATACAACCAAGAAGAGTTTAGGGAAATTCGTATGTTTAGTCAAAGGAATTTAGAAATTGGATGTGGTCTTGATGTTATTTATGATTTACAAAATATAGAAGTTGAGCTTGCACGGCAACTTGTATTTGAAAAAGTTTATATAGATGCAGTAGATGAAACTACATTATATATGCAACCTTTTTCATATCATATGGAATTAATTCAAGTATCACCACGCATTCTTAAGGACATACAGGATATAATTCCTCAAGAACCAATTCCACCTGAAATTGCAGAATTGTTAATAGGGTCACCAGGAAATTTGAAATTAAGCAGTATGGATGCATCATTAGATGATCCATTAGGTGATCCATCAGAAATCCTTTCATCCTTGGAAATTTTACTTTGCTTTATTGTACGGACACCTGGTGGTAATGGTGAAATTCTCATAAAATATTATGTAAACCAATGGTTAACGCTCTCTGGACTTAACGAAAATCAAAATTTTCGTAACTTGTTAAACGAACCTCTGAAACTTAAACACATAATTTCTTTGTATGAATTAATAGAAGAACAAGTAGCAAACCTAATAATTGAGTATACTCATGATAAATATAAGGAAAAACTTACATCTAAACAACGAGATGAAATAGAAAAAATTATAGATTTTGAAACTAAACAACCTGCAACAATTATTAATGGAAAAGTTATGAAATTCTCTGCAGAAGTTTTTGCTACGGCACTAAGAAGGTTTATTTATAGATTTTTACAAGGCCAAAAACAAAAAGAGACTGACCCTCTTTGTCTTTATATTTGTGATTCATCACTGCACTTTTGGCCTCCAGTAATTTCTGAATTGGAAGATTTGAAAGAACCATTCCCAGAGAGCTTGTATGTTAATCAAGCATTTGAAGCCTATAAATACATTACGGAACAGATTGAAGTAATTATTTATTATTGAAAATTTATTAGGAAACTTTATTTTATTTTATTTAATGCTAAAAATTTTTATAGGTTCATAAGCAACAACAAATACAAAACAGCGCAAAAAACATAAATAATCAGTCCTATTGGTCGACATTTACTAGCTTTTTAAAGGAGTACTGTAGGTAATGAATCGAGGAGGAGCATATTGCTCCTGAAGATTATTTTCCCTTGTAACTTTTTTTTTCTAATTATACGGCATATGATAGTAAATAATATACAGTCAAACCTCTTTATAGACACCTCCTATATATTATTAAATATAATAAATTTGACTCCTATAATTGCCACATTTCTTTTCAATCATGCTTTTTTTTATCCTAGTGTGTGATTATAGAGAGGTTTGACTGTTATCTGTACAAATATTTTAACATGATAAATTTAGTATGAATGCTAACTCATAACACGAAGTCTACGGTTTAAATTTTCATATAAACACATCATCACGTCCAATACGTATTCTGGGATAACTAACGTGCGGTTCGAATAATTATGTACTGTAATGTTATGCCTTTACATACTGATAAATAGAAAATGATTATGATTATGATTAGTAATAAGACCGTAATTTTCGGCAAGTAGTACCCCCTTGTTAAAGTACCCGACCACCGTCAATTGAGAGACCCGGGTACTATTTACCGCAAATTATGATAGTACTAATAATGATTTAATGAATCATTATAGTTATCATTTATTTAGGCTACAAGGTTACCCTGGCTAGTGTATAAAGTTTTATCTCAAAAATATGTGAATAGTGTGCACAATACACTCTTAATTTATGTGAATAAATTTAAAAATTAGTACATTATAAATTTTTATAATACTATAAAATATATGTGCACAAATTTAAAACATGTGCACTATAATTTCTTGGTAAAAACTATTAACAAAGCGTGCTTTTTGTGAATTAATTATTTGTAAAAACAACAAACTTGTAAATTACTAACTAAAATATTTGATATATAAAATAAAATAATTATTGATAAAATAATATAAATCTGTTTAAATAAGGTTAAAAATTTAAATAAATAATTTGTTTATTTTATATAATATACTGAAGATGAATAATTTTAAATTTTTTATTTGTTTTATAGATTATGTGCACAATATGCTCTATGTGCACGTAGTTAAGATTTTATTAATAATTTGTTTATTTTATATAATATACTGAAGATGAATAATTTTAAATTTTTTATTTGTTTTATAGATTATGTGCACAATATGCTCTATGTGCACGTAGTTAAGATTTTATTAATAATTTTGGTAAAGAAAGCTTGTGAATTACGTGCACATTTTCTAGCTAAATATATGTGAAAGTTTTTAAAAATATGTGCTCATGGCACATTTTGCACATAGATTTTATACACTGACCCGGCTGCTCCCATATCACAAAGAGGATCACCTCCAAAGAGAAAACAGAAACCTAGACATAATGATGTGTTTTAGATTGAAGGTTTCTGAAAAAAAAATTTTCAAACTTAACTTTTATATAAAAGTAAACAAAAATTTCAATTTATCTATTTGTGAAATTGTGTATTTAAAAAATTCCAAAACTGTAACCATGATTTAGAGATTCTCATTTAGTAAAAATTCTTTTTACGAAATAAGGGGATGTACTAAAACTTACATTTTCTATTGGTCACCTGATTTCTAATATATCTCGATTAAATACGTACCGTATATTACCGAATAGAAGCTACCCCTCGATTTTGGATCCAAAAATCTGAAAACGGTTACTATGTTTTAATAGTAAAATTAGACCCGAATAGAAGCTACCCCTGCAGTTTAGCCTAAGAAAATCGAAGAAAATCGAAAATTTTTTGGTAGCTTCTATTCGGTAATATACGGTATATATTTTCAGACTTTGAAATTTTTTATATAACAACAAATACTATTATTATCTTTATTTTTACTATTAGAGTTTATCAACTTATAAGTTCTTGTTATATACTTAGAGAATATCACATTTTTAGAAAAAGAGATTTTACGTACGTACGCTCGTACGTACTCTTCGATTTGTATTCTATATCTAGTTTGTATTATCACTGCGGAGGCCATCTTTGCTATATAGTGGCGTTCTCAAGCACCTACCTCAATGAATTCAATAAAAAATCTGATTGGTCTGTTTGATCAAACTAGCCAATAAGATTCGTTATTGAGTCCATTGAGGTAGGTACTTGAGAACGTCCTAGGTCTCTACATGTTATTTTTGTTCGATAAATTTTGTAATGGTTGTGAAGTATATAAAGAAGAATGTTATGTAGAAGAATCAATCTAAATAAATATAAAGAATTAAATACATTATATATAACGATAAATTTAATAATAAAATTATACAATAGTTCTGCGTGAAAAAAATGAATATGGGAGCTCTAATTTCTCCTCTAGTTGTGATTCAACGTATAAAATCCGTCTTTAATGATAAACTAGATCATGCCACCTTAGCACAACAGCAAAATCAAAAACATAGTTAAAAAAAAAAAAAATTCAACCATTTATTATTAAGAGAAGTATTTTATTTATGAAGTTCCAGAATTCCTTCTGCTAGTAAAAAAAAATCGGAATAATCTAAAACATTAATAACGAAAAATAAGTGCTTCTGACACAACCAAGAAAACATTTACTAGGTAAATGGAATCAACACGGACCAGTCCGATCCGCAAACTGGTTATTTTCTGAGCATAATAATTGGTTTGACCTGATCAACCAATCAAAACCCAGGATTCGCACACACACACAGACTATTCCTCTACCGTAATGTCCTTCGGACAATAAAATTTTTGATCAGTGCTTTATTCTCAAAAGAATAAAATTTTATTGAGACCTATGATTACAAGCTTGTAATTTTAAAATATATCCTACTCGGTTTCAAATTCCTTAATTATTTTCTGATTTTTACTTTTGTTTAAAAGATAAGACACAAACATGTGAAATGATTCAAGTTAATTTTTAATGATACTAATACAATGCTGCAAATTGCTAATTAATATATTGTTTTAACGTTAATACAATAATATAACTCAAGTCCTAAAAAGCCATTTCCCGAAAGGACATAATTAGTCAGTATTATGTTCATCGGGAAAATATCTTTCAGGAATCGTACAGTGACCCTGATACAATACTGCAATAGGTGCTAATTAGCTAATTAGCAAGACTGAAAAAAATGTTACAGTGAGTAGTAAATTTACATACACTTATAAGAACAAAAAATAATAATTAATTAATTAATTAATTAATTAATACTTATTTTGGCTTATTTCAATTAAAAACACAGTAAATTTTTACAATATTATAATACAGGATTTTTCGATCTATTTCGTTTTTTTAACCAATCAAATTCGTCTAAAATTTTAATCAAATTCGTGTTTCAATCAAATTAGTATATTTTGATATATCGTTGATAACTCATTATCTAGTAGTCCAAATTTGATGAAATTGGTACCATTCGAATTCTCTCTATGAGAGGATTCGAATAGTACCAATTTTATCAAATTGGAACCACTAGATAATGAGTTATCAACAATATATCAAAATATACTAATTTGATTGAAACACGAATTTGATTGGAATTTTAGATGAATTTGATTGGTTAAAAAATGAAATAGGTCAAAAAATCCTATAATGTATTGTATATATACAAAAAGAAAGAAAAATTACAAATCAAAATCTTCATCTAAATCTAATAAACTACTATTCATATGAGTCTCCTATACAGCAACACAAACACACAACTAATTTCTTTCCTGAACAACCCTCCAATGCTCTTCATCCCTTCTCCAATTTTCTTCTACTGACTCTGTCTTCCAAAATTGAATTTCTTCTAATTCCACTTCCAATATCACGATTCTTCTTCTTAAGGATCTTACTTTATGCCACAACCTAATATGGATTACAAAGTTAATATTTTACTGAAAACTATTATAAGAATCAGTAAATATTTATCTCTATTTTGATCCTGTACTCCAATCAGAGCTTTATAAAGAGCTTCTATACCGTTACATTGTGAATGTTGAACAGTATAAGAAATATAAACGCAAGGCATTTTTTTAATGATTATTATTATTGTTATTATTATTGTTATTGTTGTTATTGTTATTGTTAAGTTATTATTGTAATTGATATTGTTGATATAATTGGTATTAACAAAAAGAAAAAGAAAAATTCTTAGAACCAGAAACCACGCTATATGAGTATGTCTTATTCTAAATTAATCATAATCGATACAATATGCAAAAATTTGATAATTCTATTGAACAATTGAGATGAACTATTAACTCACAGAGTTCATTATTAAAGATGATAGAAATGTTATAGAATGTGTTAACATTATAGAACATATTAGAGATTTTATCTCTATTAGATTCAGAAGATTATAACAATCAAAACAAAGCTATAATCCAAGACAAATGAACTATTAGTTAGCTAGATAATACCTTTGTACCTTTTATACCTTTTGTATCTTTTGTATCTTTTATATTTTTTATACCTTTTATACCTTTATACCTTTTGTACTTTTTATACCTTTTGTACTTTTCATACCTTTTATTTATTTATTTATTTTTTTGGTATTAAGGTGACCTCATTGGCCTGGAGACTTTTATTAGAGTATAGGTAATGTTTTATAGTATAATTACAATGATAGTATATCAAGCCACACGTGTATTTTGGTGCCTAATTTAAGTAGTCCACCCAAAATGTTAGTGCTATACTAAGAGTTCCACACTATCTGCTATACCTGCACCCCAACTACAGGGGTACCCATTTAAACTATCTAGTTTTAACTACCATCATCAGCCCTCTAACCCATTCATATGAGAATTTTGCATTTACTCATATTGGATTTTGCACCCTACCTTAGAACTTACTAACTTAAGCTAGTCTATTATTAAGGTAAACCTAACAGAGTCTACATGTCCTACACATGTATTCACCTGCATGTTCCTATAACTTCTTTCTAATTAGTACATATTGATCTGCCATTCTATATGTGTATCTTACACCACCTTTTGGGGTGCTGCCATTCTACGGACGTTTCTCAAACACCAACCTTCCTAATCAGATACCTATTATGTACTTCTTGCCCTTATTCAGTTCACAACAAGCCTGATACCCACATTTGGACCATCTTCTTACCCGGATTCTTTATCAGTCTCTCTCTTAC
>CAJVPY010001024.1:0-21533 GCA_910591965.1 Dentiscutata erythropus
ATATAAAAGATAAGTCAAGCGAGCCTTCCAAAAAAGTATTGTAAAATAATATAAAAAAATTTTTTATCAATTGTGTACCGATTTTGTGACGTTTCAACGTTTCCCCCTGTTTGGCTAGCTCAATAATATTAGTCATAAAATCTTAAAAAGTACTTTAAGCTTGAGTATATTTGTTATTATAAAACTTTACTTAGTAAATTAGAAGTAATGTATATCTATAATTTTATTTGAGTTATTTACTATTTTTATTTTTCGAGTTGTTATAATACACTTGACTTTGTGATTTTATTGGCTAATGATCAACAAAAAAATGGTGATAATAATAAAGTATAATAATTAATTTTAATATTTGCATGTCAAATAATGATGCTTAATGAAACTGTTAAAATCGGACAAAACTTTGGATTTTGTTAGTTACTTGAGTGAATTTTGTTGGGCATTATTAATGCAGAAAGCAGACAAAATCCTTTAACTGAGCTGACAATTCTTATGATAAAAGATTTTCAAAGTTCTTTAAAGTGTGATTACAATTCACCGACTCAATAAAAAAAAAAAGTTATACAAAGTCATAAAGTGAAAACTTGTGTCATGTAAACTACCTTTTTATGAGTGATACATGTTAGGATAGCTACTTTTACTGCATGTAATTAAAGTTATTTTTTAGTAAAACATGTAAATTAAAACTACATTAAACTTAATACTGTATCCAAATTTCTATGTAGATTATGGTTTTGCATAATATTTTTGTGAAATTTTACTAGTTGCGTATACTGTAAGCCCTAATAATTTAATATTTTGTGATAAATTTTGTTGAAACAGATATTATAGCTCTATAAGCGATGCTACAAAGCTATCACTTTTTAATTTTAGAGGATTTTAAATAGTGACTGAATTAAGTCTTATTTTATTATTAAATGACAATTTGTACTCTTGTTTATTATATAACCCAAACGATAATATTATTTTAGTCTCAAATAAATTTTTATATATTAATCTGTACTATTTTGATATTAAAGTAAACAAGAAAATGTATATTTATATTTTTCACCTTTTATTTAAAATTTTTATAAATATTTTCAAATGAAAAAGAGATAGTAATCAAATGATTGGAATCTACAATTCGTTCGGATTCCCAATTTAATCCTAAATCAGAAAATCTTCTAACTAAATGATCTTCGATATATTTTCAGTATTATCTAAAATAATAATCTCAGGGTGCGTAATTTATAAGAACCAAACTTTTGTAAATCTTGTAGTCATAAAAATGTCTATCACTTGAATAATTATCAAATTACACGAATACCACTACTTCCAATTTCAAACTTGATATTATTTATGAGATAATTACAACAGCGAATTATCAATTCATCAAAGCCCCAAATGATGTTATTAAGATTATTTCGAGCAGTTTCTAAAGCTGATGAACAAATTATTGTTGATTTATTAAAAGGAATTTGAAAGTAATCAAGTTCTTCTTCAGGTTGTTTGCAAGTAACATTTTCAGATTCAGTGGGCCATGCAACCTTTCCAGTTTGATAGAATTCCATTATGTAATAAAATGCTTCACTATTACAATCAAAAAATATTTATTTCCCTTAGTTGGATGCCTCAAGCCTCTATTTCGCTCTTGAAACATTGTTTCCAATAAAGTTTCTGGTTATGCTTCGAGAGTTGATTTAAAACTTTCATACTAAGTAATAAATAAATAAATATATACAGTCGTCCTCCCATACAATCACACAGTTGGGCACATAGTAATTTTTTTAAAAAATGTGCATATAAAGAGGTTGTGCTTATATAGAGGTTTTTTTCTTATGAATTAAATCATAGTTTGGCCTAAATAAAAATGTGATTACATATGATGTGATTATATGGGAGGTGATTATATGGAGGGACGACTGTAATAAATATTACATAAGGAAAATATATTCAAAGATTTATTACTATCCCTAATAGAGTACCTTTTTACCCCAACATTTGAAATAATCTTTTCATCTGATATATTGATTGGAACTTGAATAGATATGATGTGGGCTTGAGAATTCTCAGATTTTAATAACATTTGTTGATTACAAATGAATCACCATAAGGAAAACTATATATACTTTGACAATTCTATTTTAGTTCTAATTCAGAAAATTTATGAACTAATTGCTTTTCAATTTGGTTTTTCATATTATTCAGGATATCAAACGCACATCTTCTAAATTGGATAAGACGTCTATCTAATTTATTGTTGTTATTGATATAAATTCTTAAAGAAATTTTATTGTCAAAATTTACAAAATTTACATAATGACTAGGATTATTTGCTCAAGACTTGAAATGAATCGATCAATTGTATTTACACCAGTTTCTGATGCCTATGAAGAAAATATTTTCGATTTACTAATTTGAAAATAGTCAAATTCTTCTTTAAGATGTTGATAAGTTGCAGTGGGCCATAAAAGCTTTCCAGTTTGATAAAATTCTATTATATAGTAATGCTCTACCATTACGATCAAATAATCTAACTAGATTTTTAATGTATTCGTTTTGATCTCGAAACATTGTTCCAAATAATGTCTAGCTGTGTAGTGAGTGTAGATTGAAATATTTCATACTACATATTGTAAGGGAGAGTTTGTACTGTCATGCCGAGTTTAACTCCGATGGTTGACGTTAAAAGGGTCACATGAATTGGGCAATTAATTAGATATCATGATTTATTGGCATTTATAACAAAAAAGAATGTAAACTTATATTTATTTAGGAGAGGAATTTTAAGAGCATCTTCTCCCTTAACTAAGGATGAGAGCAAGCACTTATATACATGATAATTTTTTAGAGTGTGATCATAACGACTACAGCGTACTTGCGACAGCTTCCGCGTACCACGTTTTTCGAGGTTGCATGAACTAAGCCTCCAACAATATATTATAAAGCCTAATACTACTAAGGTAATATTAATATAGCTATGATAGCACAATTATGGAAGGTAAGTGACAACTTAAAGAATTAGACAAATACGGAAGTGAGGAGACACAGGAAAAATTAATTGTTACAATATTAAAAAATAGTATAATATGTAAGTTTATGTGTAAGTAAAAGTATCTTAAAACTTACTATTACGCTTTATACCTTTACTCCTCCGATATTTAAAATAATCTTTTCTTCCGACATGTTAAGTGGGCTTGGGAAAGTATGAGTTGTTTTTTTTCATATGCGTACCGTACGTACGTATATATTTTTTTTGCACTTTTTAGTGTAACTATTTGTAAAATTATGTAGACTATACTATTTAATAAATCAATTAATTAAGACCATAACTAAATTTAGAATATTTCGTATCATTACGTCTACTTAAAAAATACCGGGAATCTTTATTGTAAAAAATTCTTTTTATATTCTTTGCGAATCCGGCCTTTTAAAATTAGGCGAATCAGTTTTTGCGAGAACATTTGAGCTTTATTTGCTAGAACATTTCGGACTATTTCGGAGTTTACTTCAACTTTAGTCTTATTTCTATATATGTAACTTTTGTTCTTGCGAATCATATAAAGCTGAGAACCTCGCAAAATTTTAATAATTCGAATCTATGATAAGTCAATTACATTTACAAACTTATAATAGTATTCGAATATTGTACCTATAACAAGAATTCCCATCCTGGTATAACATATGTGTAACGTGAAATCGAATGCTATTAAAAAAATTGTCAATAACTTTAGGAAATTACCTTTTGCCTAACAAGAAACAAACTTTTCCAAAATTTTATTATATAACGTGTCTTATTCCGCCCTAACCCTAACGTCAAGCAAAATATAACAAATAAAAATTTAGTATTGACACGTGATTTGTATCACGTGTGGAAATAAGTTTATTGATGTAAATAACCATCACAATTTTGATTAATTTAACACGATAGTTTTTATAGTTAATATTGTATGTCATGGAATTTCATGAATAAAAGATGCCCACAATGCACAAACTTTATAAAGCGTTGCTTACACTTTTGTCCTTCTAAATACGTATAATTAATTAGGTTAGATCGCGGTTTCTTCAAAAATTTCGCGCGGGATAGGATCACAAATTTGCGGGTTTCTTAATTTTTTGTGTCGAGAAGAAACCATGCAAAAATTATTATTAAAAGTCAAATTTCTTGTTCTTCCTAAAATTTGGAGCGTTATTTCGAATATACAAAGGTTATATAATGATATATGTAAATTTATCAACATATAAAATTTATATAAAATTAAATCTAAATTTTACGATATATAAAGCTATATAATTATTATACACATTAGATATTATGACTAGGGATGTGTGAATGCAAGTTATTTTGACCTTGCATCATATAATGCGACATTATGCTGATGCAGTATGCAATTTTGTATAGTATATTGTGATCTCTCAAAACCGATATCCACGGCGAACAGATTTTTGTATCATTACTGAGTGGCTATTATATTGAAAACATAATAAATCATTAAGTTAATATCGCGGATGTGTCTATAAAATAATTTTTCCAGTGAAATAAAGTGCCTATAAAGAGAACAAAATTACATAATAGATTCTATGTGCATTTTTAAATTTTAAGTAACTTGCATCGCATAATGTAGCATGTAGCATGCAACATCGCTTGCATAATGCATATGGCACATCTCTAATCATGGCATATAAAAGTTACTTAAATATAATACATGAAGTTTATAAATATATAACATTTATATAATCTTTTTTTATAAAATTACATTTTTTAAGTTTAAATAAATTTTTATATATGTTCTATATTAAAAAATATATAAAAAGTAATATATATAATTTTTATATAGTATTCTATATAATATCTACATAAAGTTGTAGATTTTATAAAAAATGTACTTGCTGAAGTACTTCTAAGTGTAAGATGCTATATTAAATCTATCTATTCTATCTTATAAGACAGTATCGTATGTCAAGCTCCTGCATAAGTTACGTTCTTGATCTTTTTAATGCTTTATACCAGTACGATCACATGAATGTGTAACATGAAATGTGAGAGGGATGGTTCCATTCAAC
Source organism: Dentiscutata erythropus (assembly GCA_910591965.1). Taxonomy (NCBI): domain Eukaryota; kingdom Fungi; phylum Glomeromycota; class Glomeromycetes; order Diversisporales; family Gigasporaceae; genus Dentiscutata; species Dentiscutata erythropus. The sequence goes on from CAJVPY010001024.1 coordinate 5,041, forward strand.
TTTATCGTCGTGGCCTAAGTAGAATTTGAAATAATTCCTATTTTGGTAGGAGTAATGATTTTCGTTTATTCATTTTTAGTAAGTGTTGTAATTTCGAATTTCTAGATGTCAATGTAATTACAGCGCATGAGTAATGTTGCACATGAATTTTGAATGAACACACGTGATTTAAAACTGTGCTGATCAAAAGATTTTCGATTTTTTCGGGATGATTTCATTGTTACGATGAATGGCTTGTCATTTAAAGTAAGAACATTTATAAATGCCAATCATTATGATATAATTGAAATGTCAGGTAACTGGTTATAATGTTAATATTTACAAGATTATAAATTAGAAATATTTATAACATATACATGTAAGCGTGACGACCACGAGATATTTTAATTGCATGCGCCACAAATGTATAATAATGATTACGCGAATAATTGTGTGGTTAAAAAATGTTTTATTTAAATTTAGATTAGCCGAAATTGTAATATATATTTGAAATCGATTCTATGTCATAATAAGGAAGATTTGGTTGAAAAATATTATTGCTTTATGAATAATAAATAAATTAAAATGTAATAAATATTGCGTTGTGTAATAGATTTAATGAATAATCAATATGTGCTTGAAATTAACTATATCGATCAATAGAGAATTTAATAAATAATCAATTTAATAATGTATTTGTTATTAATTATATCATTGTGATGGAATATAATTGCAATGTAATATAATTTAAATAAATCACATCAACGTGAGAGGTTTAATAGATGTATTTAAAATTAATTATATCATTTTGAAAGGTTTAATGAGCGATCAATATCGATTTAGTAGTAATTTAGATTAGCCGAAATTGTAATATATGTTTGAAATCGATTCTGTATCATAATGAAGATTCAGTTAAAAATATTATTACTCTGTGAATAATAAGTATATTAAAATGTAATAAATATTGCACTGTGTTAGAAATTAATTACATCATTGTGATAGATTTAATGAATAATCAATATGTGCTTGAAATTAACTATATCGATCAATAGAGAATTTAATAAATAATCAATTTAGTAATGTATTTGCTATTAATTGGATCATTGTGATAAAATGTAATCGCAATGTAATATAATTTAAATAAATTACATCAACATGAGAGATTTAATAGAAGTATTTAAAACTTATTATATCATTTTGAAAGGTTTAATGAGCGATCAATAACGATTTAGCAGTAATCAATATGCTAATAAATTTTAAATTTAATTATATCGTTGTGAGAAATTTCAAATGTGTCATTGTCGTAATGTATTTGAAAATAATATATAGTCGTGAAACATTTAATGTATCGATATCGTACTAAATTTGTCATTTATATGTCATAATAAAATAATATTTAACTGAGAATTATAAATAGTCGGTAACTAAAATATTTAATGTAATTTATATCGAAAATATTTAAGTTAATGATATATATTAATGAAATACCAAAATTATAATCGTTAAGTAATTTTTTGAAAATTTGACAAATTGTTAAGAAGATCGGTTTACTTTCGACACTTATGACTATGTAAGAAAAAAAATTGCTGTTAAAATTAATTAAATATGTGCTGATAACTCTTTTTTAGTGACCGTAAACAAAAACGTAGACAAACACAAACTGCCAAGAGAATGCACGCGAGCTATCGTCAACATGAAAGTGAACAGAAACGTAAACGTCGAAAAATGCAACGTGAAGAAAACCAAAACATACGTATTGAAAAAGATAACAGTGCAAAAGAAGCGAACTTACCATTACGTATTTTGGAAATGAACAATGATTTTAATTTAACAACAGAACGATATGCGAATTGGCCATGGCCAATTGACAAAACCATAATAAATAATGCGTTAACTAAATTTCGTGAAAGTGTTAGCTGTAATACGCTTAGGGAACTATCTTGTGCAGTGTGTTCCAGTCTATTTACAAGTAAACATTTATTTATTATTACCATAAAAGAAATACAACTATCACTACTTGAAATTAATAAAGAATTAGAGAATTTATTATGTGAAGCTGACTTTAAGTATGGACATCCGAGTATTGATAATAGTGGTTACAAGATATTATTAGATAGAGATGGATTTATAAAAAAAAAATCGAAATGTGATCCATTTGACCTACGAATATGTCATAATTGTAAGCGATTATTAGACTTGGGCAAAACTCCACCTCTCTCATTGGCAAATATGTGGATTGGATCAACACCGTTATGTCTTCAAGAATTGACAATTCCAGAACAACTACTAATATCTACAGGTTACCTGTGTATCAATTTAATTCAACTTACTAATCAAGAGAATACCCATCACAAATTGAAAGGCCATGTAATTACACTTACTCAAAACCCAATCTCACTTATCAAAGTTCTACCTTTACCTATATATCGGTTATGCGATTATCTTAAAGTTATATTCGTTGGACAAGAACACCCATCCGAAAATCAATTAAAAAAAGTATTACGAGTTAGGAAAAAAAAAATCGCTGAAGCTTTATGTTGGTTAATGAGACATAATGTTCTCTATAAAGATATTGAAATAGATAGAACAGAACTTAATGCACTACCAGAAGATGACGTACCAACTTCCTTACTACAGTAATAATTAATATTCATCTAGAAGAAATAGAAAATTATACTGGATATATAATAGATCCGCTGGACAATAACTGTGTAAACAATAATTTAGATAATAATCTTAATAATACAGAAAATGATGAACTATACGAAGGAGAAAAAATGTCTGAATATATCAAATTACATGATCCTATTGGAGGAGCTTCAGAATTGAGAAGTTCGGGAATGGCATACATAAACGAAATTCCCATCTCTGAAAAAAACCGCACTTTAAATTTACTTGAGAAAATTATACAAAAGTCGTTTAAAAATGGAAAAAATTATCAAAATTCGATATTAATGCCGCATTCAAATAAACCTAAAAACGAATATACGGATCCCACACTTTTGCCTGCCGCATTTCCGGTTTTATTTCCTTATGGAATTGGTGGCCATGAAGATAGATTTCGTAAGCAACATATAACATTTAAACAATATATTAACCAACTAATACGCTTACGTGATCCGAAATTTAGATATCATCGTTCATTTATTTTTACTGTATTTAACATATTACAAAGAAAAGAAATTGCAACAGGAACATACTTAATGACAAAACAATCAAATTATGAAAAATCAGCTGAAACAATTTCAAAATTAACAATGGATGACATAAAAATTGCAATCGAACAAGAACAAAATCAACAACCAATAACTGTTATTGAATTGTTAAGAAATCTTAATGTCGTTGGCGAAAAAATTATGGGATCGCATCAATCGCGTAAACGACTTCGCAATGAAATCCGTGCGGTTACTATACGAGACGGAGCACCTTCATTATTCATAATGATTAATCCCGCAGACTTACACAGCTCAATTGTAATGATGTATGTGGGAAGAGAAATTGATGTTAATACTTTACCTCCAGAACAATTCCCGACAGCAACTGAAAGAGCTAGGTTAGCTCACCTCGATCCGACAGCAGTAGCGAAATATTTCAATATCCTTATAGAAAAAATAATCGAAATTATTTTAGGTTATAACAAATCAGAAGGTGGAATTTTTGGAAAATTAAAAAATTATTATGGAGTAATCGAGTATCAAGACCGTGGTACCCCCCATTGCCATATATTAATATGGCTACAAGGAGCCCTTAACCCCGTTGAATTGCGTAACTGCCTTCGTAATGATAAAAATTTCAAAAACCAATTAATGAATTTTATAAATGAAATTGTTAAAGAAGATATTACTTATCTCTTTCCCGACAATAATTATCTGACCGATAAAATGTTGTATACTGAATATAACACTCCTAAGACAATATTAGAGAAAAGAGCACACCCATCATTCTTACCAATTCCAGATCCACGCTCGAGTGACTTTGATGAAAAACTTCGCTTAGATATCCTTGCAATTGCCAAGCGTACATTGTTTCACAGATGTACTAGATCATGTAAAAAATATAATCGCAGACGACTATCTAACTGTCGATTTGACTTTCCTCGAGAATTGGTTGAACCTCCTGAAAAAATTTATACTGAACTCGGAATTATAGCACTTCAACGGCGAAATGCATACATTAATAATCATAATCCTTACTTGACGGTTAGTTGTCGTGGAAATAATGATATCAAATTTATAGCAACCACCAAATTAGCGTTAGCATACATACATTATATCACGGATTATATAACCAAAACCGATATAAATATTTACAGTACATTTATGATATGAGCAATGACCCTAAATAAATTTTTAACTAAAGTATCTGACAAAATATCAAATGAATCTATAACAAGATCACGGTGGCTTGTCACTATGTGCCTTAATAAAATGGCAGGACAAACAGAATTAACTGGACCTCAAGTATCGTCATATCTTTTAAGCTTAGGAGATCATTATACACCAAATAAATTTGTCCCGATTTTTCTTAATTCCTTTGAGACATACCTAACTTCAAAATATCCCGTTAAAAACTATAACCATATTCCAAAATATTCAGACAATAATGAATTAAATGATGATGATGAGGAACTAGATAATGATAACAATGAACTAAACGATAATGAAAATGAACTAGACGAAAACGATTTTATTAAAAATGAAATGTTTACGATAAATCATGAAAATAAAAAAAATGACAGCCACAAATCTACGCATTGACTATGTATACCGTGGCGAACAATTAAAAAACATATGTCTTTATGACTATGTTACAACAATTCACAAAATAAAATTACCGAAAAAGAATTGGACAAAATTACTAGGCAGAAAAACCATGAAGGTCGAATTACAAGAGTAGACAGATTCTTTTTTTTGGGCGGAGAAAGAGAATGTCATGAAACTTGCAGCCATGACACTATACATCCACAACATTCCACACATATACAAATTCATTGGAGCAGAGATTGTGAAAAAATACCTGTGATATATGGAAAAGGTGTTCCACGGAAAGATATCGAAAATATGGAACGATATGGACTCTGCATTCTCTTACTTTTCAAGCCCTGGATGACAGCAGAAGACCTTATAGCTGAAAATAGTTCATGGCGTGAAGCATGCAATAACTTTTTACAAAGCTCAAATTTATCATTGCGACTGTGAACTATAATTGATAATATTGAACTCCTACATTGATGCGCAGAAGAAACAGAAATAGATCGCCAATTACGACGTATGTCTCAAAAAGACCCTGAAATTGCAAAAATACGAAAAATAGAGAGATCTGTAGTTGGTTATGAAACTCAAATTGATAATATCGAAATGTTAATAGACCAAGACGATTCTGAAGATAATGATATAACTCCTTTAAATCCGTATGAAATTATGTGTTCAGGATTACAAGATAAGAAATTCGTTGACAATGCGATGTTACATTTATATTTCAAAAATAACTTTAGCAAAGAAAAACAAAAAAAAACCGAAAATTTAAACTATAATTACGAAAACAAATTCAACCTTCATGTGAAGATGATAATGATTTAATTTGAAAATGGCAAGAAACAATAACACTAAGAAAACGAATAGAACAATTAATCAACAATACAGAACTTAAAAAAGATAATATTTTTGAATTATTTACAAACAAACTTACTAAGAAAACAACAAATAAATCACAAACAATGACGACTATAAATCAAACAAACCTACTTCAAGATATTTCAAAAGGCCTAAACGATGAACAAAAACAAGTTTTTATGCTCATATGCGACCACCGTAATCGAAATTATTCTGGTAGTCCTAATAAACCATCCCAACTGCTAATGTATTTAGGCGGCGCCGAAGGCACCGGAAAATCAAAAATCATCGAAGCTATTTGTGAATATTTTGAACGAATTGGTCAAAAATAAAGTCTCGAAATCTGTGCACCGACAGGTTTTGCCGCATCTAATATTAACGGTTCTATACTTCACTCATTGTGTGATTTTAAATTTAATAACAATGAACATTATGATTTAAAACATGATTTTATATACGAGGGACCAAAAAAGACACTTCAAGAACACTGGACGAATATAGAATATCTTATCATAGATGAAGTGTCAATGATAGGACAAAAACTTTTATCACAATTTAATACTCGTATTAAAGAAGCAAAATGTCTTCAAAATGATACCTTACCCTTTGCTGGACTGAACATACTATTCGTTGGAGACTTTATGCAACTACCACTAGTACTCGACACGCCATTATATCGAAACACTAATATTAATAAAACTAAGACAAATAAAATACAAAATACAAACCGATTTAATACTCAAATGCTAAATAATACGAGTGGTAGAGAATTGTGGAAATCGATTAAACATATGATCATTCTAGAGAAACAAATGCGACAAATCGATGATATAGAATATGCAAATTTGTTGAATAATTTACGTTGTGGTCAACTAACAACATTACAACGAGAAATTCTTTACAATCGTATTATAACGGCAGATGAAATGAACTTACCGGAATGGAAAAATGCCATTTTCCTAGTTAGAAGAAATGATTTAAGAGTACAATTGAACTTCGAAACTACAATAAAACATGCAAAAGACCATAATCAACCTATATACTACGTTTGTGCAGAAGACACGTATAAGAATAAGCCTGTATATGGCAATATAAAACGAAAATTTTTCAGCGTATTATGTGGTATACTACTGTTATCCATCGGTATGAAAGTGGCAATAACAACTAATATATGCACACATGACGGAATGGTAAATGGTGCACAGGGTATCCTTCGAAAAATTGTATATGATAGTACATCATCTATTACGGAAAATATAATTAATAATGAAAAAGAAGTTATCTTTAACAAACCTCCTAAGTATGCAATCGTGGAAATTCTAGGTCATAATCCAGGTATATACAAAAACCTCCCTCAGAATCACGTGCCAATTTACATTATCAAACGAAAATGCAAATACACACATAAAATAATAGATGGATCAGATATAACTAGAGAATTTCAGAGAATGCAATTGCCAATTACACCAGCCTTTGCATTCACAGAATTCAAATGCCAAGGTGCTACCCTAAAAAAAGTAATCATCGATCTAAATGGTGGAAATATAAATGCGGGTAGAAAACTCCAATTCAACAAAACATACAAGAATAGAAGACGAAAATGATAATGATACTGAAGATGACTTATATGACGAAAATATAAACAAACACAACGAAAAAGACATAAACCAAAATGAAAATCAAAATGAAATTACGAAAAATGATAATAAAAAACCTATTCTTAACAATAATAAACTAAACAAAGGCAAAGAAAAAGCAATCCAACCCACAATTCACAATACCAGAAAACGAACATAAAAATCCGAAAACACAAATTATAATAATAGGGGAAAAAAAAACAATTTAACATTAAAACTTACGAAATATAAAATTATTATAAAAACTATATTTACACAAATATATATATATATAAATATAAACAAAATAAAACTTTATGTTTAATAAACATTTTAAATAAAATCAAATTTGTTTGCAGCTTACATTTTCGACTCAAACAATTACAAAATAAAAACTTAACAATTCTTAACAAATAAACTTACACTACCATTATAAAAAAAAAGCCAAATAATACTACAAATTATACTACATTAACGAAACTAATCAAACATAAATAACAAATGAAAATTACACATTTCATAAAAAAAAAAAAATTAAAAAATAAATAACTACAGTCGATACTGTCCAATTGCATGCTATCCGTAAGAAACTTTTTCATGCAAATAGATAGTATATGCGTTTAAGCTATAAGAACCATTTTTGTGTTAAAAGTTAAAAGCTAAAACTTTTTGTACAATTAGAGAATATATGCAATTAGAGAGAAAATGCAATTAGACAATATCGACAATATTTACAAAAAATTGTGAAAGAAAATATTAAAATTACTTAAATAAATAGAATTAAACAAAATTCATAATTATTCGAAATTTATGTAACTTCAAAATAATTACACACATACATACATACATACATACAAAAAACATATATACATAAATTAAAGAGTGATCGTGCTGGTCCTGCGCCGCGTCACACGCTGCGCAGCTACCCTAATTTGGGATGTATCACGTTAATCTGTTTACATACACGTTATACAAGTATATAAACATACATACGAACTTCCAATACTTGCATAACAGATAAATAAATACCCAATACTGTACGTACATACGTATGTACATACTTTCAATACTTACATAAATCTATTCTATCTTATAAGACCGTATTGTACGTTCTTGATCTTTTTATGCTTGATTTGGGATGTACCACATCTAAATATGTTTATCACCCTAAATTCTGTACATACACATCATATAAGTACATAAATATATACGTACTGTACATATGTACATATGTAATTCCAATACTTACATAAATAAATACTGTACGTACGTACGTTGTGAGCGGGTAAATGAACCCTACTAGTTCTAATTTAGGGTTATGGTCGGTAATAGTCCCGAATTATTGGTACAGGTGGCACAAATTGTTAAGAATTCCGGTTATCCAATAGATGTTAGAAAATCCGCTTGATAACGAAAATAAGTTTTTATTCTCGTTATCTATTAGATAGCAAAAATAACGTAGCATTCAAAGAATTCTTCTATATGTAAAAACAATTATATAAGGAGCGCTTTTTCAATCAATAAAAAAATAATAACTCTACGGAGTTTTAAAACTCACAAATACCATAACTTCGAAGCTCTAATAGTAGAAGTTATCTCTTCCCTTTATCCCTAATAAATCGTACAATTAACCTTTGTCACTGTCCCATATTATAAAATAAACTGTCACTTTGTAATATAGTAGAGTCTAACCTTCAAAATCTAAGTAGAAGCATTAACTCTAAGTGCTTTAGTATTAGAACCTTGTTCGAAGCTTCTCAACCCTTAAAAGAAACTAAGAAATAAAGAAATTAAGCCTCAGATCTAACGAATTCTTATCCGTGACATAAGATTAGATTAATTTACTCCGCAGCCGTAATTCCAGTGACATCACACGTGATACACGTGACGATCGTTAAGAATCTTAACGATCTTAATGAAGCTTGGAACCTACCAAAACCTTGAATTAAAGAAAAATACCATAATTACTTCCGGCCCAAGTCTATTAATCAACATAAGAAGTATAATTAGGGAGTATACTTATCTTAACCGCCAAATACGCTGCAGCAAGACTCGACAAGACTTTGAGACTCGGACCAAGTCTCTCCACACCTCTTTCCGCCTGCCAATTCGAAGTCTTAAGGGTCTTCGGGCATTAAATTAGAGATTGTATAGTTTAGTTTTAGTTAACTTTAGCTTTAATCGATCTAGTCACACTTTTTCAACGTATGTACTACGTCATATTTTTTTAATAGTCATGATTTCTATTATCGTTATGATTTACTGTAAAGAATTTTATAATAAAATCAATGACTACTGCCATAACACACGGTATGTTTGTTACAGTATGCGGTTAAGTTTGTATCAATTTGTACTAGAATTAACAGTTGTAATTTCTATTATAATTTATTGTAAAAGATGTATATAATGTTGCTAAGGCTGAGTTATTTGTATTGGAATTAACAGCCCAGAACATGTGATTAAGGTTGAGTTAGTTGTATTGGAGTGTTTCTGATTAACAATAGGGTTCCTGTGGGCTGGCTGAGTGGATATTTTTATGCCCAAATCCAACCTATCAAAAATATATACTAAATATTTATCCAAATTCAGCCCACATTCGGCTGGATAGATCCAAGCCCAGCACATGACCACATAATACAAGCCCAGAGATCCAAATGGCACAAACAGCAAAATTAAATACAGTTTATAATTTTGTAAATAGTGATACAGGCCAGATATATAGTTAAATTTCTTTGTCACTAAAAAAATACATGAAAGAATATATGATTTTGTTGCTATTTGGTATTTTTCCAATAAACTTTTGATGATAGGAGTTTTTTAATTTATATTTAGTGCGAGAAACATTTATTCATATCTTTTCAAGTGTGAATGATGATTTATACAGTGCTCTGAACAGGTTGGGTCAGGTTGGGTCGGATTAGGTTGAAAATTTTCAGGTTAGAGCTTCAACCTGAGTCGAACTTGTCCTAACCTGTCTCGAAATTTTAGGACTAATATATTTAAAAAATTAATCAAATCGCCCTTTTTGCTCTTAAACGTTTAATAATTTATGTAACAATAATTATCGAAGTTGGCTAATCAAATCTAAGCGTGGTATGCTTATAAATTCAGCAGGCTACTACAGTTGCATATTCAGAATCAATGAAAGTATTTTTATTTTATCTTATAGATTCATGGAATTAATATAAAAAAACTTTGCTAATTTTGCTGCCGAGAAATTATTGTTCAAAGTTAAAAAAAAATTTAGGCGATTATTAAAACAAAGTCAGCAGTTAAGTTTTTCCAAACTTTGATAAAATTAGATAGGTAATTGCTAAGATATTTTTGTTCAATGTTCGAAAAAGTATATAATATAGGATTATTACCGGGGATTTTTAATTTCATTAGATTGAGATATCAATAAATATGCACCAATCAGATCTCTTCGATGAATAAACTAATTTCAATATGTGTAATATTTTAAAGTAAAAAATATATGTTAAAGTTAGGTTAGAAATTGTAATTTTTTATATTAGAGCGCAGAAAGTGGTTTCATTTAATAGTCGAAATTTCAAGTTATGTACTGACAGTTTTTTAAAAATGTTATTTTCACGTTATACTTATCTAGCTTTCTTAATAACCCTAGCTACCGCAAAAAAATTTCATAGAACATTCTCGATTTTGATTGGCTAAAAACAATTACCAAAAAATTTACTCAGAATTCTACTAATGAAAGCACAGAGCCTATTAAGTAAAAATTGTTCCTGGGTTAATTTTACCATCATGTGGGATATTTTCTAAAAATTTCTATTTTTGTAATTAAAAAAATCAAAAGTTATAAAATCTAGAAATTAGTAAACAATTATGTAACCAATCAAAATTGAGTGACAATTTTGTATCGATCATTTGAAGATATCTGATTAGTGTATACTAGACTATCTTTTGAGGTTTTATTTTAAAAATACATATGCACTTGCAATTAGTACTAAAAAAAAAACATAAAATGCTATTTTTGCACATCTATAAATTAGATAATTTTTGAGTCGGGTCGGGTTGATGTTCAACCCGAACCCTACTCGAACCCGACCAATTAGAAATTTCAGGTTAGTTCGACCTGATTCGGAGTACAAATTTCTATACACTCATGGAAATCAGGAAGTTTAATAGTAAACATTAGAAATGTGTTTCCCTAATTATTTTGAATTCCTAATTTCTACAAGATATTAATGAAAACAGCTATAATATAAACAAATGTTAAAATCATGTTATAGGACATTAATTCATATGTTCTATATTATGATTTTCATAGCAAAGACTCAAATAATGTTTTTTTCGTGCTAATCGTTTAGTTATTAGGCCATTCAGAGTTAATTTTTCATTTTACATTACATGTGATTTCAAAATCAACGGTTACCAGTTTTTTTTAAAATATACAGTATTTAATAGACTCATGTTCATATTTAAAGGCTATGCATATTTAATTTTTCTCTTTGTAACATGCAACAAAAAAATTTGGTCGGCAATCAAATTTTTTTTATCTGTTCTATCAAAAATTCCAGAAAAATAAGGTCTCTATCGAGTGACACTGGATTAATTTATAGAAAAAAATTAAATAGCAAAAATAGAACAATTGGCACAACTGGAACTTAAATATATATATATATATGGGCTAGGTGCTGAAAAAAGAAGCGAAAATGACAATTTTTTCAAACCAAATTTTTTTACATAAATTAATTTAGAATAAGATTAGAAACTTTTTTCACTTAAGACACAAAAGTAGTTGTGTTAATAAAATTTTGCAGTATAGCTCTTTAAAGTTTGTATTTTCTTATAATCTATTATAAGATTTATAACACAAAAATTGATTTTCTGAAGATCTTTTGTTTTGTCAATTTCGTTCCTTTTTCCAGCACCTAGCCCATATATATTTGAAAATTGAAAAAATAGGTCAGCGGCCTTATGCGATAATTTTTTTTTATAATTAGCTTATTGATATCTATTATTATTTTATTTGATACAGGATCTTTAATCAATGTAATTTTTTTCACTTAATATATTTGTAAAGAAAAATAAAAATAAATTGAAACAGGATTGAATATTCTTAGTTAAGGTTAGCTGGCCCAGTTGACCAGGCTGATGTTTTGATTGGCTAGGTCAACTCAGTGTTTTAGCATCGGCCTATATCACTAACATTAAATATAGACTATCTATGAGCCTTTGGATCTGAATCTGGGCCTGATTCATTTTTGATTTTTTGAAACCAGATCCAATACAAAAATCTATATTAGTACCCATGCACAGTATAGACCAGTTCATGGATAGTTCACCTATGTGAAACCTAACCATTTTTTATAGAGAATCCCAAAATTTCTGGGTCGTAATGGCTAGAATGCAAACCAACTAGATGGGTAGCAAAAGTGTAAGTAATAATTACAATAACTAATATAAACTAAATTTAACTATATACTGTATATACGTATACTGTGTCACTATAATGTGCAATTTTTGTAATAGAATTTTCACAATAAATTATATTATAATAAAAATTATGATAACTCTAATTTACAATAGTCAATAATCAAAAATACTATATAAAATAGGTGGCGCAAAACGCCACCCATGCACTAGTAATAATAATGTATGAATATTAGCTGAATATATTCGTGTGTCTATAAAATTGATCTATGTAACAATTACATTATCACAAAGAAACTTATAAACTATTAGGCGATGAAGAACTATAAACTTATTATTTGAAATATTTCATAATCCTCCGCTGCAAAATAGGAATACCCATTATTGTATGTAGATGAGTCTCTAATTGGTTTATATGAAGGAAAATAGGTAGTATTCCAGGAATAACAATTCTTATATTGATCAAAATTATCCAACATGAAAAGACCTCCAAAACATGGCCCCCAATAAGAACGATCGTAAATTGCATACGATGGTTTCTCCACCCGACTCAAAATAGATTTTTTAACAGCACCATCATTCAATGAAAAAATAAAACTATCATTACAAGACTTATATGCAGTATCTGAGCTTGAATTTGATCCATCCCAACCAATAGGATTATATCCACCAAGAATTTCATCTGTTCCTTTGACTTTTATAATCACAACAAGATTTATTTGCTTATAACATAACTTCCAAAATGAATCCTTGGTAAATCCATCTTTGCTTCCGCGAATAAGCAATTTAAATTCATATGGATTATTTATTACAGAATATGTATCTGCTTTTTTATCAATCCAAGAAGCAATTTCAGCTGCATGTGCTTCGTTGATTATTGTCGAAAATGGCCGAGATTCAATTTTTTCGATTAACTTTGGAATAAATTTTTTCGCATATGATTGTAAGAAATACTTAAAAATAAAAACACAAGAAATAAAGTCAGAATTTCATTTTGCGAAGTAATATAAAAATAAAGAATAAATAATAAATAAATAAATTTAAAATCTTACCACAAAGTCAGAATTGTGCGGTGAAACCAAATTATGCGCTAATTCATGACAAAATGTCATGAACCATGTTATCATGGCAGTTTTAGAGGAATGGTTGAATTTAATATAATATTTTAAGTTGAAAAATAGGACACCGCCACGATTAAAGGCAACTGTTGTTGTATTGTCATCGTAAAATACGTGAATTTTGTTCCTTTGAAGATTGAAAATTTCGGCAACACGAATGAGAATACCAGTGAAACTCTTTAATTGTTTCTCAATAGTAGCAGTTAAAAAATTAAACGGATCTAAATTCTCCGTAACGTGAATTTCAATCGAATTCACAGTCTTGACATATTTTAATGATGATTCTGTATTAAAAAAATATAATAAGTAAATTATAAATATATATATATAATAAGTAAATTATAAAAAAAAAGGTGCAACCGAAAGAAAACAGAATCTCGATTCTCAGACATTTTGTTTAAAAATTTCTACAAAGGATCTCCAATATTTGTTGGATGTGGGCTGGTATTAACACTAATTGCCATATCCATAGCTATTGCTATCATTATAGCAGAATTATTAACATGATGGATTCGTTAACTCCAGCCATCTAAATTCCGGCCGGAAATCATCAGAGTTAATCTGGCATTGTAACTGTTTCAAAATTCTGCAACAACTGAAAATATTGTTGATGAGCGAATCGATAAATTTTCGATTCGAGTTGTCGCAGAATTTCTGTAAACAATACCGATACAAACCAACTATACCAATAACTTTATTAATAAAAATTTTTGACTGATCTTAGGCAAAATTTGTTAATTCCAACCCAGCCAACAAAGGTTCCAATGAATTTGACTTATAATTTTGAGGTTCTGATTTCATATGCACATCAACATTATTATTTCTGCGCAGTGTTGAAGATTTCCCTACTTTATCTCGGTAGCACTCGTATAGAATATGTCATAATGCATGTTACGTTACCATAATGACTTTCAATAACTGTAGTTTCAATTACAGGTGTTTCATCTCGCGGGATATACTTTTGATCATTTGATTTGCAAGACATAATTCCATTATTTAATTTATTCTCTAATTCATCGTTAGATAGATTCCTAGGTACTGGTCCCGCTGCAGGAAATAATGGTCCTGCAACCGGTAATAATGGTTTTCCCACAGATAATCCAGGTACGTTATTAGTAATTTTTATATTTTCAGTAGGATAACCAAGTTGCCGTAGATCCTCTAGTGAAGAGGTTAAATAAGTAAATAAATTTATACTACTTTGCCTATCAGGTTTTCGATGAATATGCTTGGCTAAGACTGCTGCAATGTCAGCATAATTAATATTATCACTATCATTAGTAATATAAAGAATAAATGGATTTCCACTCTCTGAAATACAAGCAGAAACTTGAGCAGTTTCTTTCTGATGTGTAGTAATAAGTTCATAAGTCATTTCTATTTTATCAACTTTTTTGACTTCTAAATTTTGTATCCAAGTTTCATCATTCTTAAAATCACCATTTATGATACTAGAGTAATACCCAGGTAGACGCTCTATAATTCTCTGTTGTATTTTTTTAGAAACTTTTGAAATCCTCTCTTTACCCGTATGCCTAGACTCTACTTTGACGCTGGCATCAAGGGATTTACATCCCAATTTCTTGACAAAGTAGGAGATTGAAATTGTTAGTTATAATTTCATATAAACTTACTATATCAAAAATAACACATTATCGTTCGAAGTGTACTCACTTGATAAAATTCTTCCAATAAACCACCAAATGGACAGGTAAATGGTTTAAACATTTCTTGATATCTATTATTATCATTTATAAAAATGTCTTTAGCGTAAGCTAGATCATAGCTCTCAGTCATTTTTCCAGAATTATTCTGCTTTTTTGAACCTATCAAAATTGGATATTTTTTCATTTTTTCTAGTATTACAGAATTCATTAATTCGCTACTATACGAAACCGTTCTTAAGATACTAATATATGGATCCTTATCATCCTGTTTTGACCATAATTTCCAAGATGACATAAGATATTCTGCTAAATCCAAGGCAGTTGGTTCTTGTTTAACACCACAATTTTCTAGAAATTTGTTCGCATCTTCATCAAAGTCAACACATGGAAACAAATCTGCGTAACTAAATGAATAAAATAGATTAAGTTTGAAGGTCAACATCAAGACAAAACTATCATGAAAGTATTGACGTACATTTTATTCGATAGTTTGAAAAAGCAATCTTTCGGCCTATAATGAATAAATCTTTCCGGTTGAACTTTATCTTGGATTGGTATGAATTTAATATTCTGAAGTTTTGCCCAATAAAGATGACTAAAATAACCTCTACGCATTGCCAAGTACCCAAAAATTTTTTTTGCATGGTCCGTATTTCCTGGGGGATCTTTCTCCAATTTAGCAATTAACAACCAGCATTCAGGGTGTTGTTTAACTCCCAATTGTTCAGCCCAATAACACCAGTCTTGATGCAAAACATTAAATCCCATTTTTGCACAATTAGGGTCCGAATAACATTCTGAAGGCTTCGCGTAATTGTCAGAGTTAGAACATGGTAAAAATTTCATTTGAATTAAAGTTGGATTATAAGTTATAGAATATTTTTCTTTAAGATTTTTGACAAGATATAAAAGCGCTTTCTCACGAAGATTTAGGCATTGGTTTGTTGCTGCAAGATTAAGTATAGTTTGTAGAGATGGATACTCTTGCAATCCAAGACTAATGATAAATTTTGCTAATATTTATGCGTGAATTTTTAGTATGAATTATATATTATTCAAATGATAATTTTCTCATTAAGATACGTACCTTCATCTGAATATTTATTC
>CAJVPY010001025.1:0-21532 GCA_910591965.1 Dentiscutata erythropus
TTGATGTACCATCATTGTAATTGCGTATAAAACACCATTTCAAATCCTAATAAAAGCTTTCAGGCCAAAGAGGTCTCCTTAACTTTAAAAAAAATAAATAAATAAATAATTGATAGCATTTTAATAAAGAAAATTGATAATTTTTAAATTAAGTGAATCGAAGATTTTTAAATTACTGTTATGTATAACAAGTATAGCTAATAAAGTTTATCTACATGTGTGTACAACACATGCATAAATATCATATATTTAATTAATAACAAAGGTTAGTTATTGGTACATACAGTATATAATTGTCTACACGATACATATTATAAATCGGAATCATCAATCATTGTTCTTAACTAATCGAGTATTCAAGTATTTGCAATTTTTTTTTTTGTAAATCCTGCTATTCTCGACTATTTCAAAAACAACGGTAATAAGTTTCATCAGAATTATTTATTAATGTGGTTACAGTTGAGATTGTCAATTTTTATCATCAGCCCTAATTTCTTGATTGTTTTGATAAAATTTTGCAAAGACCAGCATATAATTTAAAGTAAAAAGTCACAGTTGAGTTTATTGCATTGGAATTATTATTATTACGGTTAATCACATGTTCTCTGAAACACAATTGTTAAAGTGAATAAAATTAAACTTCATTCTCACATTGGTAATTTATTGAACAATTGAATGATTATGGTTAATTAATGTCTTGTAACTCAATTATTAAAGTGAATCAAATTAAACTTCATACTCACATATTCGAATATTTAAATGATTATAATTAATTACACGTTCTCTTAAAGCACAATTGTTAAAGTTAATCAAATTAAACTTTTGTAATTTATTAATCAATGTCTTGAAACACAATCGTTAAAGTGAATTGAATTAAACTTCGTACTCACTCTAGTAATCTATTTGAATGATTAAATGATTATAGTTAATTGTACATTCTCTCATTAATGGATAGGATTTAGGCATACTACTAGTAGTACTTTGTACTTAAGTGTGACACTAGTTAAAGACAATTATTTGGAAATTTTATAAATTAATCATATTTAAAATAATTTTCTATAGTTAATAAAGTCTTGTACAGTATATAAAAAAGTTTGGTACAAATAAAGAGTATTTTTGATTTGCTAAAATTGTTTGTTTACCTAGAATTCTTTAACTGAACCTAGTTTTATATAGTAAATATTAGTTATTTTAGAAGCTTCGAATACTATTTAAAATTTTTTTTATTATATAAATTCTTAACAAAAGTTATAAAAATATACTTTTTTAATATAATAATACTAAAATTATTAAAATTAATTTAATATATTACAAATAATTTTAATTTAAAGTTTTTACTAGTAAACACTTATAAATTTAGTTAAAATTCTATTAATTTTGTATAAAAAAAATATATAACTTTATTAAAAATAAATATTTACTAGTTTTAAAACAATAATTATATATAAAATTATATTTTAAAAAATTTTGTTTAGAAAATAAAATATATTATCTTAATAAAAAAATAAGTTTACTATATATTAAAGTTAAAAATTCTTATTTAAACTTTTATATTAAAAAATTAGATAATATTTTTTAAATTTTAAATTTATATAACTTTTAATAAATTTATTTATCTTTTTTAATTTTAATAAATTCAAATCATATAGTTAATTTCTACAACTTTTATTAAAAGTTTATAAAATTTATTCAATAAAAAAAATTTTAAATATTGATTAAAAATTAAAAAATACATATAAATTACTAAAAATAGCAATAATTTTCTATTATTGTTACACAATACTTATAATATAAATTATATTTTTTACTATATAATTAATAATAAGCTTTTAATTATAATAAGCCCTAAAGCTTCTTTATATAATAAAACTTTTGTTTTGTAAAACTAATTAGTAAGTTTAAGATTAAAGTTTCTTTAAAAGTGTACTACAGGTAGTACACTGAAATTTACTAAAAATAGTAGTTAAAAATATATATTTTTTTCAATAACTATATTAATAAAATAAAAAGAAATTGTACTAAACTATACTTGTATATTTATCAGATCTTTGTATATAAAAATTTTTTAGATATATAATTTTTTAGATTTTTAAAACTTTTTTTTAACTGTACTACTGGTAGTCTTTAGACCTAAATCCTATTCATTAATATTTAAGGTAAAACTTTGCTTTTATCTTTATTAAACTTAATAAAAACTTTTTACATAATTAAAAAAGGTTTTATATTTTAAGCCTAGTGCTAAGAATAAGAATTCAGACATATAACTAAAAAAAACCTTGTATCTAAGTATAATTAGTAACTTATCTATAGCCTAAACCTATTATAACAAATTTTTTATGTTTTTATTATGCTTTTTTTTAAAAAAAATATTTATACAAATTTATGCAAATTTCATTTTTTTATTTTTATTTGTAAAATTTTATATGAAATACTTTACAATATAATCATTGTTTTATATTAGACATACAGTTATTAAAAGCTGGTTTACAAAGTGATAGAAAAATTGGATAATAAATTGAAAATTGATGCTATTGCTTTTTTGAAAAGATCTATTATATCAAAAAAATATAAAAAATCATATTTTTTTAAAAGTTTTTTTCCTAAACTAATTTTTATTATTTGACTTCTTTTTTTTCAACTCACTTTTTTTTTTGAAATTTTACTTTTTTTTTAGTATAGAAATTACACGAAACTCATTTCTAGTTACTGATTGAGAAATAATCTAGATTATTTCAAAATTTAAAAATGATCTAGATTAATTTAAAATTGACCTAAATTGTGAAATGAATTGGAACAATTGCACTTGACTGCATAAAATATAGTACACAAAAATTAGATAATTGTGTTCAACATCATTTTACAATTTAGATCAATTTTGAATTAATCTAGAACATTCTTAAATTTTCACTGATTTTGAAATAAATTAGATCAATACTTAATGCAACAATGCAAAGTTTAAAAATCTTTTCTATTTTTTGCTAGAGTGTGACTAATCATGGGTGCGACAAATATGCACCTACTGAATATATTTATATAAATATATTAGTCAATACTTATTCATCTTGCTCAATGATTGGTTATGATTACACTCCAACGGCGTCAAAAATTTAATAAGAATTGGAACTCAGAATTATTAATTTATTATACCTCTAATATATAAAAATTAGGACTCAAAATTATTAATTATACTACAAATATATTACATATATATGTCATTTAATTAATACAAAAAAGCGATATTATACTTCAAGTGTATTATATATATGTCTAAAAAATAAATCCTTTTTATTTTCATTATTAATTTATTATTCTTCAAATATATTATATACGTATGTCTAAAAAATTAAATACTTCTTATTTTCATTACAAATATATGTATGTCATTTAATTAATACAAAAATAAAAACCTTTTTTATTTTTTTTATATTTTCTTTTTTTATGATTTTATTTTTTTTCTTTTTGTGTTTTTTTTTTATTTTTTTTAAATCTTTTTTTTTGTTTTTTTTTTTTATATTATTTTTTTTTCTTTTACACCTTTTTTTATTTCTTTAATTTTTTTTGTTTTTTTTCTTTTTACTCTTTTTTTTATTTTTATTTATTTTTTAGTTTTTTTCTTTTTATGCTTTTTTATTTTTTTCATTGGAAATATTTATTTGGTGCAGGGTGCACCGTGTGCCCCCCTATGAAAACTATAAAAAATGAAAACCTAAGAATAATTAGTGTTAGGTTAGGATTAGTGTTAAGGTTAGTGTTAGTGTTCGGGTTAGGGTTTGGGTTAGGTAAAATTGTGAGAGGATCATTTTTTGTTAGTTATACAACAGGGTTACCCTAGTAAAATTTTGAGCAATAGCAAAATTATTGCAAAGGGTGCACACGGTGCAGGGTGCACCAAAAAATAATGCCCTTTTTCATTTTAATAATTTTTTTCTTTTTATTTTTTTCTTTTTATGCTTTTTTTTATTTTTGTTTTTTTTTTATTTTTTGTATTTTTTATTTTTTACTTTTTTTCTCTCTCTTTCCTTTATTTTTTTTATTTTTTCTATTTTTTATTTTTTATTTGTTTTTTTTTTTTATTTTAATTTTTGTTTTACTTATTTATCGTTATTGATTTTTTCCCCTATATATTATTGCTATTTATATTTATGATATAATTAATATTTTTATCTGCTCTACATTTTTAACGATTGAAAAACAACCTAAGTCGTTTCAAAATTTAAAAATGATCTAGGACAATTTAAATTTGACCTAAATTGTGAAATGAATCAGAACAATTGCACGAAATAATAAACGGTATACAGAAAATTGCACGGGAAAGCACATGAACTGTTGCACGGAATTCGCGCCTTTTTACGTGTCCAGTGATATATTCCATATAGTTTTGTATACTCTCGTGTTATCACGTACCCGTGTTTGACCATAAATTCCGTGCACCATTTTTTATAGGGAAGATTAATTTAATTGCTCTTTGTTGAATATTTATTAAATTTAGTGATAAAACGAATGTGTATCCGAATATTTGGATATTCTTGGGATCATGCTGTACTTGAATAAAAGGTTATAAAAAGCTAATAATTTCAATGAGACTTTAAATAATATCGATTAAAAAAGAAAAATAATCAAATAATAGTTTTATTAAAATATATGATAATCTTGTTTACACGTATATTAACACATACGTATTCTGCTATTCATATATTTAAATTATTATAAATAAATTTGTTATTTTCAGCTACAAATTTTAATATATATGTTTCCGACCTACAAAAATTGCTATCTTTTATTACTACTATTTAACTTTTCACAAGAAGACTGATGCCTTCAGTAATAGGACGAGGGGTGAAGCTAAATTTATCGTTATGTAAATTTTTGATGTCTAAATTGACAGATATATAAGCTATGAAATCATCTACAATTGTAGGAACCGGAGCAGTATTATTTTTATATCTTTGTCTCACAGTTAAATCACTAGAAACTTCCCATTTTGTGCCTAAAATTAATAGTGTGAGACGAACATATAGAGTGATAAAGTTGAAGCTTGAACATATAGTGATTAAATTGAAACTTGAACATTAAGTTAAGATAAAAACTTACCAGTAATTTCCTCATACTTTTTAAGCAATTCATTCAATGTTTCGAAATTCCAGTCGGCGGGTCGGATTTTTATTTATTTTTTTTTTAAAAAATTTTTTTTTACTATAAATTAGTAGATTTATGCTTATATTTAAGGCCACGCAAGTTAATTTTTTGCATAACACGGAATCAGAAAATTCGGAAATTTTGTTTTTTTTCTTTTTTTCTTTTTTTTTTTTTTTTAAACAGACCTATCGGATCATTCCGGAAAGTAAGCTCACTATCGGGTGATACCGGATAAACTTTAAATAGCAAAAATGGAATAATTGGACAATTGGAACTTAAAAAAAAAAAAAAAAAAAGTTTTTTGAAAAATTGGGTCGGCGGGTTATGCAAAACGAAAAATTAACTTTGCGTGGCCTTAGTAAAAGTTTCAATATGTGTTTTCTGACAAATTTTGAAGTTGATTAATAATAATTACTAATTTCTGATACTCCGATTAGTAAACTTAAAGAAAACTAAGCTCTAGTAAATGCATTTTATAAGTGGATGAGAAATCTACAGAACTTAAAAAATTTTCCAATTGTTTAATCTTATGATCGTGTTAATCGTTTAATCTCAGTCGACATTAAGTTAATTTTGGCTCATGGCTAGCCCAACAAGTTTTATGCGGTTAGACTGTTTCGATCCTTACTATTACTATTTATTACTGGAAATGGTAAA
This sequence comes from Dentiscutata erythropus, assembly GCA_910591965.1. Classification (NCBI taxonomy): domain Eukaryota; kingdom Fungi; phylum Glomeromycota; class Glomeromycetes; order Diversisporales; family Gigasporaceae; genus Dentiscutata; species Dentiscutata erythropus. Next base: position 5,794 of record CAJVPY010001025.1, read on the forward strand.
TTACCGAATAAACTATCATAGTTCCCGTTAAGTTCGAAATATTAATAAAAGTATTTACTATAAATGGAAATCGGCCCGAAGATAGCTTAATAATCGATCTACGTAACAACTTATAGCTATAGCTAAATAATCGATATTTCGTTTCAGCTGGATAACTAATATAGCTAGTCTAGCTGATTAATACAGTTGATCGTGATTGATTTATAATATTGTAATCGAATTGCTATCTCTAGAATTTCCTGGATCTATCAATAAAAAAAAAATTATAAATAATTAGAGATCCAATCCGGATAGCGTTTATCCGAATAAAGTTCGAATCGGATACTCGGATAACAGATAGAGGATATCTGTTTACTATTGATATTCGAATAATTATCCGAATATCCGATCTGAATTATCTGGATAATTCAGATACGGATAAACGGATGACGGATTTATCCGGATTGGACCTCTATAAATAATGAAGCTAATGAAACCTTCTACCAGATAACGACGACAACAACAAAACAATTAAAAATATTCAACAATTCATCATGAGCATTTCATCATTCAAAGTTGTAACTATTGCCGGTGCCACTGGTCTTTTAGGTTTCAATATAGCTGATGCTTTTTTGAATGAAGGATCTTATAAAATTAAGATTCTTCGAAAGAAACCTGAATCAGAAAATAAAAATGCCAGTTTGTTAGCTTCCAAAGGTGCTGAAGTTATTTACGTTGATTATAATGACAAGAATGATCTTGTTAAAGCTCTTAAAGGAACTGATGTTATTGTCAGTGCTATAGGCGGTAATGATCTTATGTCCACTCAATGCGCTCTTTTAAACGCCGCAAAGGAAGTTGGTGTAAAAAGATTCATTCCATCTGAATTTGGTAGTGACGTCAAAAGATAATGTATGTTTTAACTATCACAACTTTAGCGTTCCTGATTTAAATTTTCTCCTTTTGGTATTACTTTTATTTTAAAAAATTATTGTTCTTTTTTGGCAATAAAGTGGCGACGTCCATCCATTCCACAAGCCCAAAGTCGAATTTTTTCAAGAATTAGAAAAAAGTGGGATGGAATTTACTATTATCGTTACTGGTTTCTTCTATGAATATCTCGAATCGTTAGGATTCGATCATAAAAACAAGAAAGCCACGTTCTACGCTGATGGTAACACGAAGATAGTCTGCACATCTTTGCCTGACATTGGTAAATATACTGTTGAATCTCTTAAGTTACCTGAAGCCCGTAATGGTACTATTAGAGTTGCTGGATCTGTCCTAACATTGAATGAATTGCTTAAAAAGTATGAGGAAATTACTGGTAAGTTTTCATCTTAACTTAATGTTCAAGTTTCAATTTAATCAAAGTTTCAACTTAATCACTTCTATTTGTTCGTCTCACACTATTAATTTTAGGCACAAAATGGGAAGTTTCCAGTGATTTAACTGTGAGACAAAGATATAAAAATAATACTGCTCCGGTTCCTACAATTGTAGATGATTTAACAGCTTATATATCTGTCAATTTAGACATCAAAAATTTACATAACGATAAGTTTAGCTTCACCCCTCGTCCTATTACTGAAGGCATCAGTCTTCTTGTAAAAAGTTAAATAGTAGTAATAAAATATAACAATTTTTGTAGGTCGGAAACATATATATCAAAATTTGTAGCTGAAAATAACAAAATTATTTATAATAATTTAAATATATGAATAGCAGGATACGTATGTGTTAATATGCGTGTAAACAAGATTATCATATATTTTAATAAAGTTATTATTTAATTATTTTCTTTTTGGCGGCCGATATACAGTACATACCCCCAATTTTGTTATTTGTATCCCATTTTTTTAACTTTAAGAAAGATATCTCGACAACCACTGAGTCAAATTCAATGAACATTTTTATTCGAATTTTAATATTTGTAGAATTTAAATAAAAAAGGTTTACTGAATTTGACTTGGTAGTTGTTGAGATATCTTCGCTCGCTCAAAGTTTGAGAAAAACTTTGGCACAGCTTATTTTGATAGACATTTTAAGTTTTTTTTTTAAAAAAAACTTTGAGCGAAGATATCTTGACAATCACCAAGTCAAATTCGATGAACATTTTTCTATTTGAATTCTATATTTTCATAGAATCAAATAAAAAAAATTTATCGAATTTGACTTCGCTTAAAGGTTGAGAAAATTTTGGCGCGTGATAGACGTTTTGAGTTTTTTAAAACTTTGAGCAAAGATATCTCGACGACCACCAAGGAAAATTCGACAAACATTTTTTTATTTGAATTCTATATATTTGTAGGATTCAAATTATCAAGATATCCTCGCTCAAAGTTTTAAGAAAACTCAAAACATCTATCAAAATAAAGCTGTGCCAAATTTTTTCTTAAACTTTGAGCGAAGATAGCTTGACATCCACCAAGTCAAATTCGATAAAGTTTTTTTTTTATTTGAATTCTTCAAATATATAGAATTGAAATAAAAAATATTCATCGAATTTGATTCAGTGGTTGTCAAGATATCATTGCTCAAAGATTTAAAAAACTCAAAACGTCTATCAAAATAAAGCTGCGCCAAAATTTTCTCAAACTTTGAGCAAAGATATCTCGACAAATACAATTCAAATGCGATGAATATTTTGTTATTTAGATTCTATGAACATATATAATTCAAATAAAAAAAACTTTGTCGATTTTGGCTTGATTATTGCCGAGATATCATCGCTCAAAGTTTTCTCAAAACGTCTACAAAATAAAGCTGTGCCAAAGTTTTTCTCAAACTTTGAGCGAAGTATTTCAACAACCACCAAGTCAAATTCAATAACTTTTTTTTATTTGAATTCTACAAATATTAGAATTTGAATAAAAATTGTTTATCGAATTTAACTCAGTGGTTGTTGAGATATCATTTCTTAAAGTTAAATAAAATGGTGTATTAATAACAAAATTGGGGTATGTATATCGGCCGCCTTCTTTTTTAATCAATATTATTTAAAGTCTCATTGAAATCAATATTTAATATAGTACTAGCTTTTTATAACCTTTTATTCAAGTATAGCCTGATATCCAAATATTCATTAAATTTAATAAATATTCAACAAGGAGCAATTAAATTAATCTTTTTAACAACCTATAAAAATTAAAGCTAAACGATGAACTACCACTAATCTGTATTATTTCACCAACAATCACTTCATAGACAGTTTAGTTTATCTGTAGAAATTATATTTCACCAGCTCCTCATTTACAGTTTCACAGACAAGCTTTTTTTATAGTTTACACTGATGTGGAATCTAATTCTAAACCTAACCCTAACGACAATGACTAGAGATACTTTGTGAAATGAGCTGTTAGTAAAATAAATTGTTTATGAAATGAGCTTGTCTGTGAATTAATCGTCTATAAAATAGCTTTTTCTGTAAATTAATTATCTGTAAACTAAGTTGCCGTAAAGTAATAGTTAGTAAGTTGATCAGAATCGAATTTATTTACCCACCTAAATAACACAAACTAACTAACTACTACTTACTTATTAAATTAACTGCGCATCGCATAAACAACTCCCCTAGTGATATACTTTACCCTGTTTTCAATGTAAAATTCACATTCTTGCTCGATAAAATTTTAGTACACATTTATCTAAAAAAAAAAAAAAGGAGCTTACTAAAACGCACCTATGGTGTTTTACACCTACGTATATGTTTTCTCAAAAACTGGCTAATTAATCGGCATGAAGTATTCTAAGTTAAAATGTTCTATGCCCTAAAAACCTTTCCCAAACCAAACGTTAATTCTAATACTAACCTTAACATGAAAAATTTTGTATTAAAAATTTTATATACGAAACTTATAAAACATAGAAAAATATAAGAAAATATATAATAAGTATAAAACACCATATGTGTGCTTTATAATAATGGTTTATTATTAACTGCTAAGTGTTATTTATTAATAAAACCTTTTATTTGGAACGTTCTAATTAATTTACAAATGGATCCCTTCTAAATATATTACGATGTTTAATGTAAAAGAAATAAAATGTATAGAATGTTTTGTTTAATTGTAGATTGACCATGAAATCCTGAAAATTTAAAAGCCTTTTTTATTTATATCTCTTATTGCCCACCTAGCTATAGCTAGGTGTCTAAATTATCTCCTAATAATGACTATATCAATTAAATGATTAACGATGTTAATTGAATCTTTTTAGATTAGATTCTATTTTTGTGAAATTTGTCAGCCCCACAATAGTTAACAAGATTGATAGTAAATTTGTCAGCCCCACAATAGTTAACAAGATTGATAGTAAATTTGTCTTTATTACACCTATCTGCTTTTCGTAGAATAAAAACCAATAATATTATTTAACTGATACATAATAAATATATGCATTGTTTAGCTCCAGCTGCAATTTTGCGTTTAACTGCTATAATGTCTCTCATAACTAGGGTGTAAGTTACACTGTAACTTATAGTGTACTAAAGTTGGCCGAATCATGTGACAATTTTTACCAGCATTAATTAAATTTATAAGTAATTTACGTCAGTTAAAATAAAACCTACTTTAGTAAAATACAGTAAATTAACAACAATAGTGAAATATGATAGTTGAAAGCGAATAAAAAAAGTATCAGTACAATATTTATGATAATCTCTTATTAAATGAATCCCGTTGGTACTTTAAGCATTTAGTTTCTATTAATACAATTCTGTAAAAATAAAGACTACAGCCATGGCCATCATAAAATAAATATGATCCAAATTGTAACACCCATCAAAGAGTGTGGGGACAATAGTCAGAATATTAGTAAAGATTAGCTGTTGGTATAAGATGGTTGATTGCGAATACTATGCGTTATTTTGTGACTTACATGGAATTTGTAGAAGAATCTCCCATCTTTTAAATAAATGTATGATAATCAAATCTCATTTAGAGATTTCGAAGTGTCTCATAGCATCAATCGCCCAAATTTGTTAGTAACATGTTGACAACCATAAAGGGCTTAACTATCATTTTTGATCCGTTGACTGTATGTCAACTCTGGTTAGAGCTCCATGATACCAATGATAATAAATATAGAAAGCGGCCAAATATTTGCAGATATTGTATATTAGGAAATCACGAATTAGTCAAAAAATCTCTTTTTTAATTTACTTTTAATGTCCTTAATATGCTCCATGATTGGATTGTAGTTGACGATGTCTCCATTTGACAACCTACCTACTTCAATTATATTCCAATTGTCTATAATAAAATAATAATAAATATATATATATATGAAAAAGTAAAAACTTATAGAGTTTAAAATTTAACACCAAAAAACTTACCATGCGATCGATTAATAAGACACATTATAACAGCTTGTGATTTATCAGCTCTACGTAAATTATAATTACATAGCTGTTTATTCGGTCTCTCTTCGTCATATAATTTAAAGCTTGGATTTTGAAAATTACTAATTGTTAAAGATTTAAAAGAACTCAAGATTAAATAAAGCTGCGTAACATCCTTAGGAAGAGTATCAAGTTTAGCTGTAATTTTTTGATGTCCTGTAGTTGTGAATGATAATTAAATTACATAAAATAAAAATATTAAAATGTAATATGAAAGTAATATGAAGTATATTTCTTTAACATAAATATATTTCTTTAACACTAGAACAAACCATTGTTACGATTCATAATATCTCCAGAATGCTTGATATATGGTATTTCAGCATGATACAAATGTAGACAATCATATGTTTTCCATAAATTATCACCTTTATATATCAAACAGGTACCATCTAGATAGTCTTCTCCTGAATCGGGATAACCCCAATATGAATCAAATGCTAAGTTTTTTACAGCTTCCTTCTCAGAGATAGAATAAAGTACGACGATAAGTTGAATATGACTATTTGCGCAAATCCCATAACTTGCGAGTGTATCGTCAAGCCTGTAATCCTGCATAAAAAAAATAACAATTACCGTATTCCTCCGAAAATAAGCACCCCTTTTTTGCTATAAGGGTGCTTATTTTCGGGTATAAACTCAACTAATAATTTGAATGATTTGATATTTAGTTACTTATTTCTAATATATAAGAGGTGCTTATTTTCGGGTATATATGAATTGTAGGGGGTGCTTACTTTCGGGGGTGCTTATTTTCGGAGGAATACGGTAATGATTGAAATTACAAAAATCTTTAATAAAGAATATAGTAGATAAAAATAAAATGTGCACCCTGAGCTCCATGTTTTTATGAAATAACATTTGTCTATCAGTATCTATCTTGGTATAGTTCATCAATCTATATTTTAACTCTTGAACTGTATCGATTTCAGAGACTTTAAATTCAAACTTTTCACCATTTAATCGAACAACATAAAAAATTTCAGAATTTGAACTATCTTGTCCAGGAAGTTCAGTAAGTCCTTGTGAGATACTTTCGAGATTAATTTTAAAGCTAGCATTGTCCCAAAGCAAGCAATAATCATTAAATTCTTGTTCAGTTAATTCAGCTTCACATATGGGACATTGATACTGCGTTTCTTTCAGATATTTTACAAGACACTAATAAAAAAGATAAATATAAAGAATATGTTTATACATATTATAATTAAAGCTATTACTGTATTATACCTTTAAACACCAAGATGTAATGTGTTCACATTTTGAACTAATTGTACCAAATGGAAATTCTTCTGAAAGTTTATCAACTTGGCACTTTTTACATATCATTGTTAAACGTGCTAGAATTGTTTTAACCTTGTATAAATTAAGGTTATGTTACTTAGTTTATTTATATCAGAATATAGAAAGTTATAAATAACAATTATAACTATAGGGTTTTAATTGTCAATTATATACAGATATATGTACCCGGAGTAAAGTATCCGATAGATGATTAATAATTTTCAATACGCATCTCTAAAATTAATACCAAAAAAATTCTGTCCCACATTTATTCTTTTTTTGTAAAATGACCAAATTTAGAGTTTAGAGAAAGGACGGGCAGAGACTATATAATTAAGCGCTATTAAATCGGTTCTACAGGAACCAGTACTGACCGGAACGGATTGATCTATCTATATTCAATGATCATTGTTTTGAAAAATTATTTAATGCTAATTTAACATTAACTGTTGGTACCACTATTCGCCCATAGATGTCATAACGCAATATAATAAAAAAGTGATATAATTGAGATAGTTGGTGTGAATCGCAAAAATCTATGGTGCGCGTAGTAATTCTCCTTAGGGAATACAAGAGTCAAAAAAAAAATAAATCATACTCCTGGTTTAAGAAGCATGAAAAAAAAAACTATGCTATTAAAAAAATTAAAAAATAAAAAAAAGATTTACTATAATTATCAAACAAATACAGCCTATTATGTGGTTCGATATACAGATTACAATTACTCTTTTTATTCAATGCTTTACTATGATCAGTCTATAAAAATAAATCAATTATTTTAAGGTACTTTTTATATGATAAAATTATAAAGTATTATTTTATGATTACATACGTAATAGCATTTATGCAATAAAAAAAATTCAAATAAAATAAAAATAATTTTTAAGTAATACTATATAAATTTAATAGATTATAATTTCAAAATATTAATCTTTAATATTTGCTGAATTTTCGCGTTTTATGATTTTCTAAAAAATTTGACAATTTATAAAATTAATTATTAGAAAAAAAGATTTATATTAATTACCACATAGAATTATACCTTGATGATTATGAAATACTTCCCTGTATTTTAGTTTCTATTTTTATTATAGGTATTAACCATAAAATTTTGTATAAGCATCGTTATTATACTAATTTATCAAACAACTTAATTTCACATACATACCATGAAACTTCTGCATTCCTAATTGATTTGATACATAACTGTCAATTATTTGATTTTGATTATATCCTAAACTTTTTGAAGATAACAATAACGATAATAATGTAAAAAGAGTGAAGTACTTGAACAATTGCTTTTTCTAATCAATCAATGAAAAACTTCGAAAACTCTAGTAAAAAAAGGATGTCCGGGCCTCTATCTTTGTTGATTGGAACGATAAATCGGTCAAACGAACTTCCGCTAATAAAATTTTCCTTTCTGACGTATTAAACATTTCGTTACGTGTTTTATTCATTGGAACAATCCAATACTATTGATTCATTAAACTATTTTTTACTAATAAAAATTTACCCTCATACCCGTTTCGATAATGTGCTTGAGAACACCCTAAAACCCATACAAATTAAAGATATATAGGGTGTAGTTTCAGTTTACGAAAGAAAAAACGATTGTTAATAGTATTTGGTATTATTGTTATAATCCAATATATTGATTTATGTTGATAAAAGAGAAACCTTATACCTGCCCTATACGTGTTGGCGCGGAATGGCACGGGTTTTGGTGGAACGGATCAAGCCCGGATCTTGTACAGTACGTAAGAGGCTCGAATTGGTACGGATTTTTGGCTCGTATTGGCCCGTATACCAGTGCCAATTGGACCGTTAATGACACGGGTTTTTGCAACACTTTACTAGTCCAATTGGCACGGGTTTTGGTACGGGTGTACGTAGATTCACGAACCACTAAATTTCAAATATACATAATAAAACATAAATTAATCATCAAAGTAATTGCATATGTTTAAAATTCTGCAAGGAATTTTTTTCCAGAACAATTTTATCGGTGAAATTTTGAGATATTGTGCTTCTTTTAACTCTTCCCTCCTCTTTTATCTCTTTTTTTACCCATCTCATTTTCTCCCCTTCTTTTTTTTATGCTTTTTTTTTAAAAAAAAAACGTTTACTGATCCTTCGCCCTTGAGATACGTGCATATACGTATCATTAAATACGTGCCATTCTGTAAGACGTGACAAAACGTGCCACCACTTTACGTAAATGTCCGTACCATGTTTAGCCGTGCCATCACGTAAAATGAGCCTCTACGTGCCATACATCCGTACCATTTCGTGCATTCACGAAACCAACCCGAGCCACAACCTGGACCACTTTACTTATAGGGCTATAAATATGAATCCATTTGACTTTAATCACTCATTATTTGGTCACAATCGAAGCTAAATTGGTTCAAGATCCATAAAGCTCTCCCCCGATCGTAACAATGGATTAGTGGTGGTAAAAACATTCCTCGACCCAATGATTTCCGAGCAAAATATATCCAACAAAAACCTAGAATATAACACATAAAATTAAGCTAAAACTTTTTCTGCGAATTCTCAAATTTCTCATAATCCACGAACTTTAAAAATTGCTCAGAAGTCACGGGGCGAGGATCGTTTTTTGCCACCATTAATCCACCTTTGACGGTATAAAAAGTTCTCAAGACTTATAATTATGAACATATGGGCTGCCGTCAATAGAAATAAGGCAGATTGACATTTTTAAAAAAATCAATACCTTAACTTTCACAGCCAATATCTCGATAGATTTTGATGCTGTCTTAATGATTCATTATTCAAAAGAAAGCATACGATCCAAGCTTTCTTTTGAATATTAAATCATCAATATAGTCTTAAGATTCATCGAGATATGAGATGTGAAAGTTAAGGCATTAATTTTTTTTAAAATGTCAATCTGCTTTATTTCTATTGACGGCAGCCCATATTAATATTATTATCAAATGAATATCATTTGATAGAATACAGTATTAATAAAATTGACATAAGCACGTAGTGCAACCTAGCGCTTGTGGCTTTTCAGTAAGGTAACTTCATCTCATCTATTATATCTAATTACGTAACTGAAGCCACCCACACGTGCAATTTCTAGTTACTAAATTGAGAAACAATGGACTTAATCTGAGGCTTTGAACAAAGAATGTCTGACAAATTAAGAAAAAATAATTTTTTTTTGAATTTCTAATAGGACTGTACTACCAAACAAATCCTTAAATAACCAGTTTGGGACCCAATCCAAAAGGTCCCATTATTCAAATGAAGTATATCACTATAATAATAATATTACACCTATAAAAGCGTATGCGTTAATTGTTTTAAAACAAAAATTTTTTTTCAGTGGCTTTCAATACCAAATTTTCTATATTGTTTCATTATTGTTAAAAAGTTAAAAATCATTTACCACTATGTTAGTTCATGTAAGTGTTTATTATTTTTTATTTTGACGATATATAATCTTATTATTAATTTCTTTAATGTAATGAATATTAGTCACAATGTATAATCGCAATTGGTAAAACTGGCACGGGAAAAAGTTTTACAGGAAATGTTTTTGGTGCACGAGGTGTAAAAGTCGAAAATTCATCACGTTCAGGAACAAAAGAAGTTACTATTTATGATATTGAAGATGGTAATTTCTATGTCGATACACCAGGATTTGATGATTCTGATGAAAGCAAGAACGATGATGAAACCACGCGCTTAATTTTTCGAGCTCTTTTGGATAAAGGAATTGACCATATAACGACAATCTTATGGTTTGTAATGACTGATATCAGAGCCACAGCATCGTTCAAAAGAGAGGCAAGGTTTATAGAATCGCTTGCACGTGATCATGATGGAAATATTTGGGACAATACTATTATCGTTACTAAAGGAGAAAAAATTGAAAATGGTCCTCGGGAAGCTGCCAAAGAAGTAGCTAAAAATGAATACTTGATGAAAAAAAAGTGTAATCAATTACCAGATAATAAAAATGATTTGCTTGAAAACACTAGTAATTTTGCGATTCGGTTGTTTGAAAGCTTGGATAGTACAAGTATTTATGTCGAAAATAATTTTGCAAGTGATATATTAAACAAATATAATATTTTTAAAGAAAATGAACCTGATCGAATTCTCTCAAAGTATGAGGTACTAATGAAGGAACATCCCAAGCATCCGATTAAGATTAATTTTAGAAAAGCCAAATGTTTGAAGTGTCCTGAAGAAACTGATCCAAGGCTAGCAATTCCAGAATGTCATTTGGAAGGAGAGTCATTTCATCCAGTTACAATTGAAATTCATCTATATAAAACTATACGTGAACACTCAAACAATCTTGAAAAATATCATTCTGGCTCCATACAAAACTATCATCCTGACCCACATGAGTTTATGCACACTGGCAAGCCTAATGATACCATGATAATTGATAAACCTTTCGAAAATTTTGTTCGTGGCGTTACATTTGCGATTATTAATCCTATGATTCCCGGACACTGGAGTTGTTGTGGAAAAGAATTGAATACACCCGGATGTAAGCAAGTTTATTCATGTTGCAAAAAAGATAATGATGGGTGTTGCAAAAAGTATGTGTGTTGTGATGATAGAGATCTTAATAGTGGTGGATGCCAAAAACGATACCGTTGCTGCAATGGATCATCCACAAGTGAAGGATGTCAATACATTTATGACGTTTGCAAGCATAAAGCTGGCGAAAATCCTTGTAGTACAGTTTGCAAAGAATGTAATCAAACATTAGACAAGAAGGGCTGTAAAACAAGATGTAGAAATTGTAAAGAGCCCCAAACCAGCAAAGGATGTGTTAAAGTAGGGCATAATTTTAATGTATCTTAATTTTATAGCTTTTCATCATTGTATTTTTTTTTTTTTTTTTTGAGATAAACCGCCCATTTTGAAGTATTTAGAAATATCGCGATAATATGTGGGTAATTTTTTTTAAGATGATAAGGCTAAATCAATTATTATTTTCTTGCAACGCCAATTAATACTTGAAGTAGTATAGTTGGAATTTTTTCTATTTTTGTACTATTCTTTTTTTTTTTTTTGATATGGATATGAATTAATTCGTTTAACTGCTACATTTAATAAAGTTGAATTAAATATAGGACTTTCTCTTTAAAATAAGTAAATATAACATTATATTTTTGCATTGAGTAATTCATTAGCCATTTTTATAAGGATAGCATCCGAGTTTCCAATTTACACTATAGGTGATATTATTATAAATGCATTACTACAACCTACAACTAGCGTAATAGGTTTAAATGTTCCAAATCTCATTGCACTTTTGCACTCCTGAATTTTAAATCATAATCCATTTTCTTAATAAAAACAAAAAAAAAAAACCAATAAATAAAATTAATGAAAGAAAAAGAGTAAACAAACAAAAAACAAATACAGCCAGACTCAGTTATATCTCCACTAAACTATATTCCAATCTAAGTTATATACATATCACTTAATAGAATAAATGTCTTATATTCATTAAATTCATACCCAATGCTCTTTGGATAAAAGGAATAATGAACGAATAATAAAAAAGGATAAACAAAATGAATGAATAATAAATTTTTGTTTTTCTCTAATTTTTTATATTTTTTTTTAAACGACTATTCTTCTTTAATATTAGTAACTTTTCTTCAACGAATATAAAAGGATAATCTCGGATTGTATTAGCTATTATATTAACCCATAATATACAGTATGTCAAACTTTCAGAAAAAACTTTGACTACTATCATATTCCCGAAAGTTTGCATAGATAACAAAGATCTTATTTTGATATTAAAAAATATCAGCCAGATAATATCTACACCTTCATGACTTGGTACTTTATGAGAATGGAGACCTTAAAACTTTAAAGATGCTTTAGTCATTCTATAGAGTTTTAGTTTTTTTTTGGTTGTATATCGATGATAGCATGTGTAGAGTTTGTTAAATTACCCGGATAACCGGATAATTTAATAATACTCGGGCAGAGATTTTCTTGACATGTACAATCTCTAAACATGTATTTGAAAACATGCAACTATTCATTAAATTTAGATAAAATAACAAGTGACTTTATATGAATGTCTGATTAGAGCTGCATTAGTTATTAAATAACAATATGTTAAATCGTTTTCGAGTTGAATCGGCATGTACGAACAATAAATGTATTGTTAAACCGAACTCGGACAACTTAATCCAACAATCAATCGAGAGAGGCATATTATATTGGCGAGTGGACAATTCAAGGCTTTGGGTTGTCAACAGTTTTCAACACCTGGGTACTCCTTTTACAATAACCACAGATATCCCCAGTACGTTGAGACAACAACCACTGCAATCTCGGTATGTCGAGAAAACAGCCGGAAAGTTATATTTTGAGATGTGAGGGTAACAAAGCAATTGATTATTATTTATTAAACATCAAAATTATCTACAGTAAGACCTATTTATATAGTAAAAGATTCATTATTACAAGCAAACAGTATAAATGCCTTAAATCTAATGTACCATATAGCCAATTTATCTAATAAATTCAATAGGGTCATTCTAAGCCGCAGTTGGTGGGCGGATTCCGATATGAAGATCCTTTTAAATTTAAAAGTTTTTTTTGAAATATTTCTCGATGAATATTTAACTAACTTCAATGAATTCTTTTTTTATTTATTTTACTTCTATAAATATTTTAAAAAAAATTTCATCAAATTTGGTTAAATAGTCGTGGAGAAAAATTTGCTTAAAGGTTTAACAAAGTTTGAAAATCGAAAAAAAAGCATATTATAAACTTCTTTTTTCAGCTTTAAGCAAAGATTTCTCAACAGCTATCTGATCAAATCTGATGAAATTTTTTATTTTAATTCTACATGCTTGTAGTATTAAAATAAAAACATTTATCGAATTTAATTGGGTAGTCACTTAGAAATATTTTGAAAAAAATTTACCTCGGCATCTTTTTTGTAGGTATTAAAGCTTAACACAAAGTTTTCTCGATGATTATCCAACCAAATTCGATGAAATTTTTTTTATTTTAATTCTATCGACCTTTAGAATTAAAAAAAAAAAAAAAAAAACTTCATTAAATTTAGTTTAAAAAATAGCTATTGAGAAACTTCGTGTAAAGGTTTAGTACCTACAAAAAAGAAGATGCGGTAAATTTTTTTCAAAACTTCAAATGAATATTTCTCAGTAACTATCTATCCAAGTTCAATAAAATTTTTTATATTTTCAATTCTACATACATACATAAAGAATTAAAATAAAAAAATATTCATTGAATTTGGTTATTTAATCATCGAGAAAACTTGTGTTAAGCTTTAATACCTACAAAAAAGATGCCTAGGTAAATTTTTTTCAAAACTTTAAATGAATATTTCTGTGACTACCTAATTAAAATTTAATAAAATTTATATTTATTTTAATTATACAAAATGTAGAATTAAAATAAAAAAATTCATTAAATTTGTTCATATAACCGTTGAGAAATCTTTGCTTAAAGTTGAAAAAAGGACGTTTTTACTATGGTTTTTGCTTTTTTTTCCTTTCAAACTTTTTTTAACCCTTTAAGCGATGTTTATCCTAACCAAATTCGATGAAATATTTTTTGTTTTGATGTTAAATATTTGTAGAATTAAAATAAAAAAATAATAATTTACTGAATTTAATTAAATATTCATTGAGAAATATTTCTGCTCTGCGTCATTTCACATTTAAGTCAATTACAAATTGCCCAAAATCATTTTTAAAATTTGAAATGACGTACGTTATTTCTTAATCGGTTAAAACATAAATTTATACGACCAGATAATAAAATATTAATTTTAAATATCCTTTTGCATGAATAAATAAGCCATAAAAAATTTACACAAAATTTTACATATAAAATTAAATAAATGTAACAAAAATGAAATGCTTTATAAAACTTAAATAAAAAAAAATTACGTATCATAAAAAATAAAAATAAAGCACAATAAAGGCATATAAAAAATTCGTATAACTAAAAATTACATAAATCTAAAAAAAATCTCATCGATTTTGCATTCACCATGTAGAACACATTCATATTGTCATGTACATAATAAGTTATTTTTTCAGTAGAAATCTTAAAATAATATCTCATATGAATCTTTTTTATGTTATTAAAAAGAAAAGTAAGTATCTAATTATAAAACAAATTAAAACAAAACAAAAAGCCTTTTGCCAGGTTTTGTCTTGACCAGCACGTTCTGTTGCTTGTGTGTGGCACGAATTATCTCATAAAAATTTTTCAATTGAACAAACTTGCGCCCCAGGTTATTTTCAGTTGGCTTAATTATGAGGTTCTTTAGTCATACCAACATAAGAATTTTAAAATTATGTCACCCAATATTTAAAATTTGGGGTTTGTAAATTGTTTGTACATCAAACATTGATTATATCCATTAAGCTATGTTTGTTTTTCAATTGACGAATAAAATTTCTAATATTCGATCAAAGGTTTCATGCACCAGGAAGTTGCATTGTTCCATTTTTAAAATTAATAAGAAAGATTTATTTAAAATTAAACATTCAAAGACTTTATTTATTTTTTCTTTTATATTAAATAATATGGCATACGTAATACATTTCTAGCATAATAAATTAATAAGTGATTCCGAGTTCTAATTTTTATTAAATTTGAGATAAAGCTCTTCCATTTGCCGCTGGGCGTGACCAATTATCCTATGTGACAAATTAGTACCAACATTAAGAATTGACCCAAGTCATTTCTAAATCGGTCTGATTTAAATTGTGAAACGACGCTGAACATTGTTTTTCTTCCAACTAAGAATCCTATTATCAGTCGATCGAGATATCACGCAGATCAGGTGAATAAATTTTTTACTATGAAATTTGAGTGATTGACACTCATATAAGAAATCTGATTTTCATAGTAAATTACAACGGTTAGCTATTTTCAATCATTGTTTTCAGGGGTTTCCTAAAAGGAAATTACACTCACAAGATGTAGGAGTGTTCAGAAAGTTAAATATTATGTGATGGGTAAGTTTAAAATGAGATAAAGAAGTAAAACCAAAAGAATCTTGCT
>CAJVPY010001026.1:0-21532 GCA_910591965.1 Dentiscutata erythropus
TAAAGCTTATAGAATATGTTTTAAATAAAATATTGTATATATAAATTATACCCCATATCATTAATAATTTTTAATTTATTTAAAAATTTGTAAATACTTTTCAATTTTCCAGGCAAATTTGCCTGGAATACAGTTTAAGGGATACAGTATACTATATTACTTATATAGTAAAACATCTTTAAATATATACTCTATAAGTGTACAGCCTATGTAATTCTCTCTAAATAATAGTATAGTTTAGCCCCAACTTATAAAGCACTATATATTATATTTTCTATAAATACATATACTTTTTAAGTATATATTTTACTTTTTTTTTACTATTACCCAAGAGGATGCACTTAGGTCTTACTATAACAACTATATATTTTATAATAATATAATCTCAAAATAGTATATATACTGCTATAAGTAGTTATTAAAAATTTTTGTATTATTTAATTATTATTTTACTGTATTTGTTATAGATATTTTATTATTACAAATAAATTTTTTGCTAACAAAATTACTATCTAAATTTATACAAATTAAAATAGTTTTTTTGTTTATAAAAATTCTAATTGTTATAATTGTATTTAAAGACTAAAATTATTTAATTATATGAAGTTTGTTAATTAATAATTAATAATTATAAAATTAGTATTAAAAATAGCAGAATATAATTTAATTAATCGGTAAAAATATTTTTTAATAATTTATTATATACAAATAATAAACTTTTTGAACTAAAAAAAATATACAATATATATAAAATAATTGATATATTTAAATAATAAAATTTTAATAAAATAATTTAATAATATTATATTTATTATAAAATATATTTGTAGTATTTATTATAAAATATATTTGTAGTATTTATTATAAAATATATTTGTAGTCGATGATCATTTAAACCAAAAATCTGACTAAATAAAAAAACAAAATTTTTGTTAGAGAGATGTAACTATGAAGCAGTTTGTCTAAAGGTTAATGTAACTGCTAGCGGAACTCCTCTATTAGTTAACATTTGGCATGCAAGCCAAGAGCATTATTATACAAGATAACTGGCAGGCGGTGCCCTTGTATGAAAAATCTTGGTGGTGTTTGGGGTCGGCTCCATCTCCATCGACAAAGCTATCTAGCTGTTACTTTAAAGAAAAACACAGGGAAAACAACAAATCTTGCATTTTTTTGAAGCTGTACTCCTTTACTTGGTTAAGTAGTACCTTTTTACCTCCTCTTGTTTTTCCTCGTCGGTCTTCTAAAATTTTCGAAAAAAGTGGGGATTTGGCTTACCCCTCTAAAAGATCAGCATTGTTTACATTCCAAATTCGGACAGACTCAGTAGAATGCAACCACGTGATGTGTTTATTTACAGATACGGCACTACCTCATGGGAGTCAGATCAGGACCCTGGTTAATGAGATATCCAAAGTTGGTCGCTTAGTCGAAAAGGAAAATATAGGTTAAGACAAAGCTTTACAATAGAGATATACAACCGTTGCATTTGTTATATAATTTTTTTAGCCTTGCACAGGTTATAATAGTGCATTTTGGTTATGTTAAGAGGTGAAATCCCTCTTGAATTGTTATCTTTTTTCTATAAAATGTTTTTATTTTTTTCCGTTTTTTTTCTTTTTTTGGGTTTTTTATTTTTATACTTCATTCATTTCCCCTATTCCTCCTTTTATATCTTCTTTTTAGTCATAGATCATTTTCTTTTTTTTATAGATTTTTTGATAAAATAATTCTAGTTTGTCTGCGAACTGGTGCAACGGGTTGCATTTAGGGCCATAAGGTAACCGAGTGAAGTTGGGCTTTGAGTTCTATAAATTAATGTATATAGCTCTTATACATATTTTAATAAAAAGCAAGCCACGGCAAAACCCATGAAAATTAAATATATATATATATATTTGTAGTGGTTTTGCACCTATAGTATTATATTGTTTTTATATATTTTTATAAGTTTTTATAAGTTTTTTATATAAAATTTTTATCACAAACCCTTTATATTATAGTTAGTATTTAGTGCTAGAATTAAAATTTAGAGGGGTTTGGAGGATATAAAGCATTTTTACTTAGAGTATTGCATATTAATTAATTAGTCAGTTTTAAGATAATGCAATATAGGTGGTAAAAACACTATAGATGTGTTTTAGTAAAAGTAATATATTATATATAATTTTATATATTTAATTTGGATTATATTTATTCCCGTGCATTATTGCACGGGTTTTCAACTAGTAATAATAATAAACTATATACTGTATTTTTAACTATAATTAATAAATAATCTGTTTATTTGTTTTTTTGGCAATTCTGCCTTTATTAATTAAGAAATATATATACTACTATTATACATAGATCTCCAACTAATTAATGCATTCAGCCCTCCCTATTCTATAGTAACAACTCACCCAGTTGTGATCTGCTGCAGCAACCTTTTTTCTTCCCTTAGGCCTTCAGCTTGCTAAAGTTACTTCTTTAGATCTATGAGCAGTGGTTGCTAGCCTTGTATTTTTTTTTGGTGCTCTAAGCGTATCGGCTAAACCGATGCTAGAGCGATCCTGCCTCTACCTCAGGCAACCCGAGCCTGAGGGAGGCGGACCATATGCACCGTGGGTTGTCAATCCCACGGGACACCCCTACCAATAGGGCGTCAGCACAAGCCATCATTGGAAAACGATGGCACCCCGCGTACCAGCCAGAGTAGATTGCTCTACAGAGCCAATTATACCCTTCCAAGAGATCTTACGAGATCTTGCCTTCGTATAGTATCTACTGCGCTTAATACAAGCGGGGGACAACATATTATCACCACCCATGACATTGGAGTGGGACACATACGTGTCAAATAATCTGTTTAGTATTTAAAAAATAATATATATATATTATATATATTATGGGAACGCTTATTTCCACCATTGACCGTAATTTGTATATAGTTTAAAAGTCATGTGAAAGAATGGCGGAAATAGTAAATTTCCATGATAGAAATAGGCGCTCCCATTATATAATACAGTATATGGGCGGCAGTTATTTCTATTGACCGCTGCCCATATATATAGTTTAAATATAAATCAGTTTTCTGATAAAATAAAAATACTATATGTATACTGTATACTGTATAGTAATAAATTTTTTTATTAATAAAAAAGTTTTTTGTTGTTGTTATTTATAATGGTTCTAATTTTTTATTTTTGTAAATAACATCAGAAAAAAATAAAGTAAATAAATATTTTTTTTTGTAAAATATAATTCACTTATACTATATATACGGTATATACAGTATATAAAAATACTATACATAATTGGTTATATTATTTTATAATACATAATAATAATAATAATAACCAACCAGCAGTGTTACAAAAAATGTATACTATATACATAACTATATAAAATCTTCATGATTTTCTCATTGCAACAAATGATTTTTTTTTTAAAAAAAATAAAAATAAAAAAAAATTACAAAAATATCATTCAGACTAATGAAAAAAAGGAGAAAAATATTTTACAAATGAACAAGACGTAGTACAGATTATTAAAAGAACGAGCCAACCCACTAACCAAAAAAAGTCTATTTTACAAATTTCTATAGCCAAACGGTTGATCATATGAAATTTTCGTGTGAATTAATTAACTCGCACACCATTTATGTATATACCATCATATTCGATCATCTGTAATACACCACCAGCAGCTTCAGTTGCCGATATTGAGTCAGGTAAATCCCAAGGATATATGTTAACGTAATCTTCCGGATCAGGATCCGGAAAGCTTGTATATGTTAATACGTCTTCATTAACATTTGACTCAGAGACAGGCCTATTACGTACTCTACGTAATAAAGCATTAGCTAAAGTTTGTTTTGTAGAATAAAAACTACCACTTCTTAGATGAGAACCTCTTTTCTTTTTAGGTTTTTGAGGGATAGTAGGAGGAGGAGAAACATAAGTGACGGAAGGAGGAGAAAGAGAAGGAATAGTAACAATTTCAGGAGGTTTATCTTTTTTAATAAATCTAAAAAGATTTCTAGGTAAAGATTTTGAACCAGCCTTAACATTCTTTTTTTGAGCCTTTGTAGTTGAAGAAGACGTTTTTTCCAATATTAGATATTAATAAAGGAGCACCACCATGTTTTTTGTTCGGTATCGGGTCGGAAGTAAATATTAATGATTGATCGATACCATTTTTTTCATTATTTTCATTACGTTCATCAGAGGAATTCTTATAATCGTTTTGAGTAATTGTTTCCCAATTTTCAGAAATTGAACAAGTATCTTGAGCTTCATTCGATGATTTTAATACATCAGAAGCATTACCAGTCCTAGCAACGTATGGTGAATTCGGAGAATTTTGTGGTGGTAACTCAGTTGAAAGTTTAGTAGGAGACGAAGAAGGTTTGTTCAAGGAATCAGATTGATTAATCAAATAATTATCATTATTTAATGTTGAAACCGATAACCTAGATTTTGTTGAAGAACTTGAAGAGGATCTGATAAATTTAGGTATTTTAGGGCTTACTTTCAAACTAAAACGTTTAGCCACATTTTGTTTAATTTCAGATACTGGTTGATTTATGCTCGTCAAGATTGGAGGAGTCATATCTTTGTCAGAAAATTGGGTATTATTATTACTCGAATTCTTCCTCGAGGCAGACGATCGTGAAAACTTTAAACCACTTGCTTTATGAACACTAGCAGGTGTAGAAACAACTATATTGTGAGAGTTATTGCTGTTACGTCGCATTTCATGGCTTGTAAATATATGCACCTACACAAAAATACCTCGAAACTTCTTGAACTAACTAATCGAGGGAAATACCAATAGAAGAAAAAGGCTTGAAAGATTATTACACAATTTAATTGTAAGCTTCTAAAAAAAATAATAATAAAATAATAATTATTACGTATATAATAATTTTAATTAAAATAATTTCACTGAGAAATAAAAACGTTAAAAGTTTTAGTAAATAGAAGTGTTTGACTAGGTTAAACACAAGGGACTTTTTAAAAAAAAAGCAATTTTTTACACTAAACCTTTTATAGTAAATAACTTTTGTATCCCGAACGGAGACTAACGGAAGAAAAAGGAGGCTAGAATTTTTTTGGGTGTAACCACGTAAATCGGTACCCATGGCGTTTTAATAATTTAATAAATGGCGTGACTTGATACCTATAAGTAAAATGTCAAAAAAACGTTGGGGTGTTACGATAAGTTTTTTTTCATTAAATTTTTTTCATTAATTTTTTGTTATATATATTTTTATTTATTTATTAAAGAAAAAACAGTGTAGGAAAAAGTTTTTTATATATCAGTATATTGAACGATTGTAAGAAAAAAACTCGTACATACGTATGATAATAAAAAAACACTAATCTAATGCTAGGGTTTGTCACGAATTAGAATGACTAGAATGCCATTCATTGAGCTTATTTAGTAGTATTTTTGGTGATGGGTGTTGAAAAAACACTATGATCATTATGGAGTGATTTTAGTGTATCCTTTTTTTTTTCTTTTTGGCGGTAATTTAAACAAAAGCACAGCCACCAACCATCATACTTCATCATATTTTTTTAAATTTTGTAATACAAGTCCGCATCGACCTGACGTTAAAAAAAGAAACACGAGGGTAAGATCCAAAATCGGATATGGAATCAATGATAGACATTGAATGAACAACAATGTGTTCTATAAACATCTATAAACTTTATAACGATAAAGTATTTATTATAAACAATAATATAGGGTTGTAGATCATCAAGCTAGCATCAAGTCATTATCAAAAGACAATCAACAAATCAGGTTAGGAGAAAACCCTGGGCGCTAGATCTGGTTCTATTCAAGAGTTGGTACGTAGATGCACCTATATAAATACGGGTTAGTTATCAGGGTATGTATGTACTGTGCGTATGTAAATACATACCGGTACATGCATACGTAATTTATAAATTTATACAAGTTTTTTATGAAATAAACAAACAATTATCTTTATATCTGCGGATATATATTTTTAATATTAACGATAAACGGTTAAGCTAAAAAAATTCGATAAAAAATTATACATTTTTTTTTTTTTTTTTTTTTTTTTTTTTTTTTTTTAATTTTTGATTCTACGAAATTTATCAGTTTTATAAAAGACGTCAGTTCTTATAACATATTTTCTTCCTTTTAAAACTTCAGAACCTTCATGATATAAAAGATGTTCAAAAACTAATACCATACCAGTTTTTGGAGCAACTTTTACTTTATTTCCTGAAGGATTTAAAAAAGAAGTCTCACCACCTTCTAATCCTTCATCATTTAAATATAATTGTAAAGTAACAAAAGTTGTTTCTGAACCATCATCTCTTTGATAAGAACCATCTTGATGTGGTTTAAAACGTTCACCAGGATCATATCTTAAAAATCTTAATCTTTCATTTAATCCAACAGCAGGAAATGAATCTTTTGTCCAAGTATTTGGAACAAATTTTGATATTCGTGACCATAAATCTGATGAAATTTTAACATCATCCCGAATGTAACGTGTGTTATTACGTACATCAGTTATTAATTGTTGATGACCCCCACCAACATTTACTAATGCTGGTTCATAACCACCCTCTTCGGAAAGTTTTATAAGAGCAGCACACTCCTCAGGAGTACATACATTATCAATAGTAAAAGCGCAAACATCTTTAGGATATGGCATATCCAAAGGAGTTAGATCTACAGGAACGGCCTCAAGCTGAATATTTAGTGGTTTAGATAGAATGTCAGACATTTTCGTAACGTAAAATTTCTTTGAACATGAGACTTGACATGAGACTTGATGGGGTTATATATTCCAATTTCGGAATTATGAAATGCACATGTATTATTCTTATGATACCTAATGATATATTCTATAACAACTATTTTGGTTAAATTACTGTGATACAATATTTTTAAATATGACCTTTTATTATTTTGAATAGGAACGTAATCTCCGGAACATTTTTTGCGCAGTAGTGAGTAGTGACCGCAGTGGTGTAATAATTCAATGTTTAATTCAGTGTATTGGTGTAGCTTATTGTAGAATGTTTTTAGTATTTGTAGTAGTATAGAGGTAGTATAATGGTAGTATAATGGTAGAATAACATATATAGTATATATATACGTAAATAGTATATACGTGAATATTATATACGTAATAGTAATATAGTAATATAGTAGTGCAATACTATAGCGGTGTAATGTAGGTAAATATTTCCGACAATGCTGCAATGTGTATGTGTTGCATACCGCTATGCTGCTACGTACGTTCGTTACGTTACGTACATACTTACGTGTACTGTACAACATTCCATATCCGATATATTCGGAAGTATTACTATATGAAACTGCCGAGTGGATTACTCGGAGGTTATTTCCCTATTTCTGGGCAATTTATGTTTCAATCATTTATTTTTCAAATATAGTTATCTCTTACTATATACGATCATTATCTTTGTTAATTGTGTAGTTCTTATTTAGCTAATCAATGAGCAGATATAAATTTGGTGAAGTGGCAATATGTGCAAGTTGATTTGATAAATTTTTACGTCATTAAAGAAAAAAAAAAAAAAAAATCATAATTTCATGTGAATATTTTAAAGAACGGTAGGTCCAAATAACGTCACTTTTAGAATAAAAAAATTCCCAACGTTTATGCACAAAAAAAAAAAATAATTTTTTTTTTATTAAACAAGTATATATTTTTTACCTCGTAACTTAAAATAAACTAGCTAATTTAAAATGTCCGTCAGAGAAAAAAATAATCGAATTATGTTGCGGTTAGGTTTTTTTTTAAAACTAAAATTGGCAAGGTATTATACTACCAAGTCAATTTAAGCTAACATATAGTAATAGTAATTACATAAAGATTGCTTATTATAACCTATTTGGTAATTGGTTAGAAAAGGTGGTATATAACTCTGACGCAAGAAAAGAAAAAAACAGAATCAATGACATAAAGAAAAAAAAAAGTATATTATAAAAGAAGGAAAAAATTTCATTATAATACAGGTGAAGATGAAAGGTATATATATATATATATATATACGTACATATATAATAGGGAAGAATTGTAAGAATATAATTGTTTGTTTTTTAAGAAAAAAGAAATAAAGAAAAAAAATAGTCCTTGACCCGCCACGTTAACCCACACGAAATTGATTAAACCCAAAAATGTAAAAATAGTTTAGAAAATCCCAACGTTTTTTTCCGATTAGCTAAACGAAATCTCAATGTCCAATCTTTTTTTAGTCAATAAATGACTTTCTAAAAGTTCACGTGATAATAAAGAGGAATAAAGAGGAATATCGAATGAATCAAATATAAAGAAATATTAGAGATAAATATAAAAATTAAATGGTAGATTAAATTTCCTCCATTATTTTCGATTACTTTAAATTACTTGAATTTTTTTTGAATTACTTCAATTACTTGAATTACTTGAAATTATTTTGAATTACTTGGCATTACATTATTGTTTCATTTTTTTCCTGTCTGGCTCATTGTTTTCTTCATCCGTCGGTATAGGACGGTTTTTTGGTAAATTACAATTAGATTCATACTTAGCCAATGGAGAAGGCTGATGTTGATAATTACGAGGAATTGGCCAAGGAAAAGCACCAGGACTGGCACTAGTAGGCGTATTACTAAAAGTAATCGGACTGGGTAATTCAGCAGTTTTGTAAAACTCTGAAAAGAACGTTGAAGGCGACGGCAAACTAGTGAATTGTGACGCCAAACCAGAAGTTGGACCTGCATCACTAGCCGGAGTAGGACGAGATGATTGCAACTTAAATTATAGAAAAAAAAGAAATTCAGTATATAATTATAATATAATAAATATAATAATATTTAATATAATAAATATAAAAATATTTAATATAATAAATATAAAAATATTTAATATAATAAATATAATAATATTAAATAATTTAGCAAAATTCCTATTATCGTATGATAAAGAACTTACTGGTTGTAGTGTTAGTGATTGCCGTGAATCAGATGGTGCCTCATCTTGATTTGGTGATGCATCAGCCTGAACAGCTTGTTGACCGGCAGGAGTACCTTGCTTTTCATTTGTTTCAGGAATATGTACACGAAGTTTCGGTTTCTTTGGAGAAGAAGCTAAAAGTGAAGGAGACAAGATGTCACCATTAATTGAAGCATCAATCTGAGACGGAGTTGGTGACATAGTCAGACTTGACGTGTTCGAATCCGGTAACTGAGGTGATGACAAGTTTGCAGGTACATTAACAGCCACGCTAGGAGCGACGCTAACAGGCACCTGAAGGGCTACATTAGTCATTGGCAGAGACATAGCGTCCATTGACTGTTGGTTAATTTGAGGATAAAATTGTTGAGTCTATATTTTCATAAAATTAAAAAAAGGGTTACATTGATTTTAAAAAAAATTGATTAAAAAAAATAATAATACACAATTTTCTTACCATAAATTGTTGATGTTGAGACTGAGCGAACATGGCATAATTATTCATAGAATAAGGACCAGGTACTTGCGCCGGTGGATAAGATTGTTGCGGAGATGGCATACCAAATCGCTATTTTATTAAAAAATTAGTTTAGTTAAATTGGTTAAATTATCGTGAATTATCTATTTTATGCGAAACAAACCTTGTGATCATTCGTATCAAATCCTGGAGAAGGATTATCATCATCATCTGTAGTGTTGGCAAACTAAAAAAAAAAAAAAAAGAAAATTATAAGTAAAAAAATAGTTACAGTATTATTACTATTGTAGATACTTACGTCGTGGTTGCCTTTACTTTCATGAGGTTCGTTATACTGTCAGGACAAAAAAGTGATTTAACGAGTTATTCTCTCTCAACAAACCTCAATAAACCTTAATAAACGCAGCATGTTACACAAAATATACCTCAGTGTATTTTAATAAAATTTTATCGATATCCGTGCTCGCGTACTGAACAAGCTTGTTGTTTGAATTGAAAATAATCAACGCGATTTCACAATCACATAAAACACTTAGTTCGTAAGCTTTCTTCATTAGTCCATACTTGCGCTTCAAAAAAGTCACCTGATACAATTAAAGTAAAATTCATTGAATTCAATGAAACGATGCATATAATTGACAATAATTATATCTACAGAGTACGTGTTACTTACTTGACGATTTCTTTCGTCTTTAATGGGTTTGATTTGAATCTTCTTGCGACCCATGATATTAAGATTTTTTGGTTTTAACTATGAAAAAAAAAAAATAAAGGAAAAAGGGGAGAAAAATGATAAGCTTAACATTATTTTTAAATTAATTAAATTATATAGGACCAACATTCGAATGTAAAGTCGAATTCAGGAATTCAAAATTCGTCAAATTATTTGTTTGTATTTTTTTAAAGCAAAGTCGTAGAGAAAAAGAAAAAAGGAGAATAGACCAAAGACAAAGACAAAAAAATTTTCATAAAAATACTTACAGTTAAAAAAAATTAAGAAAAAGATAAAAGAAGAAAAAAAAAAAAAATCGAGAGCTCGAAGCTAAAAATTTGATAGACGCGTTTGTGAAAGTTTGTTCTTTTTTTACCACAACTATAATATATAATAAAACTTGATAGGTAGGCAGACAAGAGGAAAATTTTGAAAATGGATTAAAATTCAGTTAAGAATAGTACATTGGAGATAAAAATATAAATAATATCTTTTTTTGAAATCATGCGAGTTACTGAATGAGCGGGTGACACTTACGATGAGCTCTATTTATATATAATTCACTAACACTTTATAGTATCACCTGTAATCTAAAAATATTAACAAATTAGGACCAAATTTAGGGGGTGTCTTTTTTGTACAAATTATCATAGTACAAAGTCGGAGATATATTCTTGGCTATTCCCGTCTAAGGAAACGTATTTATTGCGTATTTTTCGGGAGGGAGTCGCACAAAATCATATATAAAATTCGATCTTTGAAGAAGGGATTCTGAACATATGCGACTCATAAAGGCAATTTGATTCATTTGTAATCATGCATATGGTAGGTACATATGTATTTAAATCTGTTATAACAGTATAACGGGCTTCTACATATTCTATTGTAAAAATAAACTCTATAAAATTATAAAATCATTATTTTTTGCCTAATAAATTCGAAAACCTTGCTGATAGGAAAATTGAGTTCTCAGCCCTAACTTTAGATTTTAAAAGACAACATTTCTGCAATTGACATCATATTATTATGCAAGCATAAAAATTTTTAGTGGAATAATTCATAATTGGCATACAATTATAGCCCTGCAAATATTTCCAAATCAAAAAGGTTTGGAAAAAGGTTTGGAAAATCGTAGAGAAAAAAAAAAATAGTGCAAAAAATGTAATAAAAATACTATAAAACCTATAGAAAATAAGATGTAGCGACCTAGATCTTGAATATTGACAAGGGCTTATCTGTTTTTGTTCTTGCTATTACTTGCTAATAGAACAATCTATTTTTTTTTTTCTCAACGAATTGAGTTTTCTTTGTGTGTGACAGGAGAACAAAGAAATGAGCATAGGTATGTAACATAAGTACATAGTAAATAATTTCCCGTTTCAGATGTATTTCAGATGTATTAGTAACTTCCAATCTTGTTAGAAAAATGGCCATGAATTTACCAAGTGATACATTTTCTGAAGCCTAACTTCAAAATATGCATTTACCGACTGCGTCAACAACGTCAACAACGTCAACAATTGAAAAACGCATTGTCTTTACATTCTTTATTAATGTCTGTTTGCAGGATCTAACTGCTTTGGTCTCCAATTTAGGACTCTTCCGTTTGATTTTCGTTGTGATTAGCCCTTCAATGCACGTCCAATCAAAGTAATACCTATATAAAAAAAATTGTCATTAGCTAAAACAAATTTATTGAATCTTTCACAATAACCATTAGGTTATAAATATACATTTCTATTTTTATTCTCCAATTACACGTCGTCCTGTCAAGCACATGTAATTGTCATACTGGTTAATTATGTTTGTTATATGTTATACATGTTATACATCTTTTAAATATTTACTGTATATATCAAGATCATGCTACTTTAATGATAAATAATGATAATCGATAATCCTTATTAATACGTAATAGCAATACGTAATTTTTTCACGGGTCCTAATTCTAAGTGATGCAATGACTAACAAGTTCTAACTTTAAAGGTAAAGAATATCATTTCGTAGAGTTAAATTACTTTATGCTTTTTTTTTGTTTTAAGATTCATTTAAGACAAATTAGTACTTACAGAATGTTCGTAAAGTTGTAATATGCATTATTTACTGTTTTGTCAAAATTTTCAATTTTTTTGATGGTTTATCTTATTATTTTACATTGTGTCTTAATGTATCGCAAAAAATCTTATTTTCAAAAATTTATACTTATTTAGCTTTGTTATATATTTAATTGGAACTTTGCATTATTTCACAATTTAAAGTTTTAATAATGGTTTTATTTTAGTTTATTATATTATATTTATAGTTGTATTATTTTTAATTCTGTTTAACAGCTTTTAGATAATAAATTGTAATTTAAATTTTCTAAAAAAAGTAATAAAAAAAAATTAAGAATATTTATTTTTAAATAAACCACTATATATATAATATAATATAATATTATTGTATAATTAGATTTAAATATACTATATATATATAATTAAATTAGAAAATAAATTAAATTAAAAAATAAATTAACAATTATTATACAGTATTTAATTAAATAATCTAATTAAGCTTTTTATAATTTTATATTTAATCTATATTATATAAAAATTTTTATTTAATTTTAAAATTATATATTTTTTAATAAAAAAATTATTAATAATTACTAGTACAAGTTATAATAATTTTTAATAAGAGTATTTGTTTATTTATTATATTTAATAATATTACTAATTTGTTATTTTTATACTGTATAATTGACCATTTAAAATTTAAAATTAGATATAATATAATATAATTAAAAAAAATTTAAACCAAATATTTGTTTTGTTAATAATTTTTATAATTTAAAATTTTATATACTATATATGTAAATTATTTTTATTTATTTTATTTATTTTAGCAGAATTAAAAAAATAATTTATTTTAGTTTTTAATTTTAATACGTTTTTTTATATATTTTTATTTTTTAAAAAAAATTTTTATAAATTTTAATATAGTTAAACCTTGTTATATTCACTCTTGATAGTTACAAACTTGATATAATCACACTATTTTTAATTCAAGCTAATATAAAACGTATAAAATTTGACCTTTATACAGTTACAACTTTTTATATTCACCAGATTCTTGTAATAATCTTATGATTGAAATGGGTTCACTTGATCAGAACTTGCGATTAATTTGTTTATCATTTAAGATAGTCAAAAAAAAAAAAAACCAGATAAAACACATATAAATATCTTAGATATTAGCAAAGAAAAAAATTTTAAATTTCAATTAAAAAACTAGATAACAATTTTTTTGATATCACAGATAACGGAATACAGAATCTCAAAAATGGTCTCAGACCCAATTTTCTAAAAATTTTTTTTATTAATTAGACTTTGTGAATTTGAGCTTGGAATTTTCTGGATTTATTTTTTATTTTTTTATTAGAAACTGTCAATATTAGATATTATCGCTGTTTTTGAAATGGTTGAAATGACATTATTTTCAAAAAAAAACAATTGTTTTTGTGAATACCCGAATACTGTACCAGCCGCAGAAAAAGATCCGAACGGATCCGGTATTTTTGATGGGTATAAATTTAACATTTCACAAAGGATACCACAAGTGAAACTGCACATATAATTAATATTGAAAACATACTATCGCCAATAAGCTTCATTTTGCCTCTCACATGCTTCTATCGCCAGTAATAAGTCCTTCAAAACTGTCCATTCGGGTCCGGATCCGGACCCGGATCCGCTTTATGCAGCGAGTTTGAAAGACTACAAGTACATGTGAGAGACAAGGAGCCTGTTGCTGGTAGTGTGTATTTCATATTAGTTATATGTACAATTTTAGTTCGAGTATTCTTTGTAAAAAATGCTACTTTAATACCCATTAAAAATTCAGGATCCATTCGGATCTTTTTTGCGGAACACTAATACCAGATTAACTTAGAAGATCGATTTCC
This sequence comes from Dentiscutata erythropus, assembly GCA_910591965.1. Classification (NCBI taxonomy): domain Eukaryota; kingdom Fungi; phylum Glomeromycota; class Glomeromycetes; order Diversisporales; family Gigasporaceae; genus Dentiscutata; species Dentiscutata erythropus. Next base: position 14,129 of record CAJVPY010001026.1, read on the forward strand.
TATATCGTATATATTTTTATTTAATAAATTAGGTGAGTAATTGTTTAATATATAAATATATATATAATTACTATTTCGTAGTTGGAAATCAATGTTCTAGACTAATTCGCAAAAAATTTTCTTTTTTTGAGAATATTGCTATTTTCAACCATTTCGAAAACAGCGATAAATGACACAATTCAATTTAAACTTTCAGAATTGTCAATTAAGTATCGCCTAATTGCTGCAATATGCTGTAATAAAAAAAAAATCCACATTACTTAAAAAAAAAAAGCGAGGGACGATTCATGAGAATTCTCTTTATTAGGAGAAGAGTTCATAAGGGTATACACTTCTTCTTTTTACATCGGGGGGAGACTAAACATTTATATACATGTGCGGAAATTATTGAATGATCTAACGATCTATCATCCTCTCATGTGAATCCTAATTCTAGGTCAATATTAATAACTACATCGGGAAACCTCCAATTAACATTTCTAGAGGATAATCCGTCGTATCCGTTTATCCATTATCAAATAATCTCGGATATCCGGGTATTCGGATAATTATTCGTACAGTACGGTATAAGATCAACTTGCACGGCGTGACTTATTAACTTATTAAAATCATTTATAATTGATCGAAATTGATCGGCAATATTAAATAAAGATTCGACTTCCGATTGAATCGATTCCAATCCAGTGTTGAAAATAAATTTATTATACATGAATGTTATGTTATGCAAATAACAATACATGCATAACGAATTTCCAACACTGTTAATAACCTTCTCAAACAATTTATTATCAAAAAAAGGAAAATAAAAAGAATTTTCATATGATAAATAACCGCCTTACAGCTAATATCAAATTTATGAACGGAACTAAAAGCATCGATCTTTTTTTTAATTATTTATGAACGATTTTCATTATAGAATGACAAATAATAAAAATGATAAGGCCATTCATAGCATATATGATAATGAAAGATATAAAATACTGACAGAATATCCTTAATTCTAATTAATTTAACGCGTTTTAATTAATAATAATATAACAATGACTTTTTATGGGATCTTTTTCTTTTATATTATTTTTTGGACAGCAGTAGTCTCGCCCACTCCAATTTTGAACCGGCGGGATGGACCAAAAACAAAATTTTTTGATCTCACTATAGAAAAAGCTACCTTATCTCCAGATGGATTTACTCGTCAATTATCAACCATTAATGGGCAATATCCTGGACCAACCTTAGAAGTTAACAAAGGAGATCGTATTGTGATGAAAATTCGTAATAAATTGGGTGAACCAACAGGTAATTAATTTGCAACGAATATTTTCCTGTGTTTTATGTGTTTTTAAGCGCATATTGCAAAATTAAATATTAGCTATTCATGCGCATGGGATGCTTCAAAGAGATACTCCCTGGTACGTGATTTTTTTTTTTTACCGGAATTAATTTTTATCCAGCAGCTTACTATGATCGTACCACCAGAATAATTCGAGTTATTTTGGATAATTGTTGGTTCGGTCGTCGTAAGCCACCCGATAAAACCGTTATTATATTGGCTGCTTCACATTCAATAACTATATATTACAAAGACCATACTAATTTCAACAATCGATTATATAGGTTCGATGGAGTACCATGGATGGTGAGTTTATGGAAAAAACCGATTCGAAAAATTATATTCTTTCAATCTTGACCAATCATCGATTAACACGTACACTGTCAGGCTCAATGCGTTATACAAGACAATTCCGAATTCACCTACAATTACACTGTTCCCGTCGAAGTCGGCACTCATTGGTAGTAAGTATTTAACAGGGAATTTTCGGGTCGTAAGAGGTCGTAATCACGAGACCGCGACATTTTTATGGCACGACTAACCCACCTAAGTATTTATGAGAACTCCTATGTATTCACTGTTTATCTATAATATTTCTTTAGTCATGCGCATGAAACGTTGCAATATGTTGATGGAGCTTTTGGCCCGTTAAGTAAGTTATTTAATTATTTAATTTAAATCGACTTTTTTAATCTAATTCCTTATTTAATTTTATTAGTTGTTCACGATCCTGATGATCCGTATAAATCGGAATATGATGAGGAAATTGTTGTCATGTTGAATGATTATCATCACACCGATGCACAAACTTTATTAAAACAATTCTTAACTCCTGAAAGTCAAGGAGTAGAGGTAAATTTAATGCTTTGAATCTTAATTCGAAAATCTTAAGTTCATATTAATTCATTCTCGTTATAATATAATAGCCAGGTAAGAAAGATTGATATAAGTACAAAGGTATGACCGCGTGATGCTTATTAGAACGATTCCTACACCTACAGTTCCCGATAACGGTTTGATCAACGGAAAAAATAATTTCGATTGCTCCAAAGCCCCACAGGGTTCTAAATGTGTGGACAATGCCGGTCTTGCTAAATTTAACTTTGTTCAAAATAAAAAATATCGCCTTCGTATCATTAATACTAGGTAATCTATATCATCGTATTATGCAATTCAAAAAAAAAAGAATTAAAAATGACGAGCGTTTTATTTTTTAGCGCATTTTCGTCATTCCTCTTTTCTATTGATAAACATGAAATGGAAGTTATAGAAGCAGACGGTTCCTATACTAAACGAAATAAAATCAATCGTCTTCCCATAAATGTCGCTCAAAGATATTCTGTTATTGTTACTGCAAACCAACCTGTCGATAATTATATAATGCGTTCTGAATTTCAAAAGAAATGCATGCCAAAAGCTGCAGCTAGTCTTCCTACTGTGAAAGCTATAGTACACTATGAAGGAGCCCCCGAAAATTCTGAAGCAAAAGATAATCCATGGTCAGATTCCTTGGCAGAATGCGTTGATCTTGATCACGATACTTTACAACCATTTAAAGAAGAAAAGGTTCCCGCATCAACGAAAAAAATGGAATTCACAATTGGTTTTCATAAGAATTCAACAGGAGTTGTTAGAGCTTTCCTTAATGAATCTACTTATATACCCGATATAAATTTCCCGACTTTACATAAAATCTTTAAAAAGATACCATTGAATGATCCTAGAGCAAATGCCTTTATTTTTGATAAATCTGGAGAAGTAGTTGATATTTATTTCATCAGTAAGTATAATTAATTAACAATTGTATAATTTTATGATTTTATTAACAAATATATTTCTTTTTAGATACTGACGATGGCGAACATCCGTTTCACATTGTATGTAAAATTAATTAATAGGCATAAGTGATTTAAAAAATTAACTTTTTTTTTTTTTCTAAAAACTTAGCATGGATACAAATTTTGGGTACTTGGAACCGGAAGTGGAAATAAAGTTAATGAAGATGAATTGAATACACAAAATCCAATCGAGCGTGATACTGCAACAATACCTCCCACAGGGTAAAAAAATTTTCGCGTTTTCTCTCACTGGTGACATTATAATGGGTGACAAATAGTCCCCATTAGTGAAATGAAAAACATACTAAACAGGCGAATGTAATTTTTTAGGTGGATTGCCGTCAGATTTGTCTCCGACAATCCCGGAGTCTGGGGAATACACTGTCACATGATATGCTATCGTTTCATTCCGTTTTTGTTCATTGTTTTTTTTTGCCAAATTTACTAACATTTTTTTTTCCTTTTATTCTCTTTTTTTTTTTACGAGGTATGTAAAGATTTTTTGGTGATACGTGAAAAAATGAATACAATTCTGATTTTAAAACTTCTTTATATTTTATAGTGGCATTTGGAATCTGGTCTTTTGATGCAGTTGGTCACACTTCCAGATGAAATCTTAAAAATGCATCCTCCAGATGAATGGACCAAATTATGTGAAACAGGTGAACGCGAACGTTAGATTAACATACTTGAACAATATTTAGATTAATAATTTCGATTCAAAACAAATATTATTATAATATTCTATTATTTGTAATTATAGTGCTTATTTTAAATTTTTAAACTTATGTTAAATTTATTACCTAATTTCTAACTTTAAATTTGTATTAAATTTTATATAAATTTTTATAATTTGTTTGAAGTATTTAGTATTATAATTTAATTGTAGTGTTATATAAATAAACCCAAAATTTTTAAATTTAGCCAAATATTTAAATTTAATAACTATATATAAACTATTTAAAAAATCAAAATAAAAAAAAAACATTTTCCCAAATTAAAATCAATAAAAATAATTCCATATTAAAAATTAATCTTTCGCTGCTAAAATTGAACTAAAATTATGAACAAATAAATAACGATAACAAAATTATATTCAAATATCCGAATATCGTTAAATTTTAAATAGGAAAATGGTTAATTGATCGCATTTCTTCGAACAAAGACTATCAAATTAAGAAACTCATTACAGTCTGACTTAGGCGTACCGTTTGTTGATGATACTGTAATTCTGTAATTCTGTAATTCAATTTATCCAAACTATACTGTTATTTCCCGAATTACATTGCATTTAAATTGCGAAATATTATATGATTTGACCTAATATTTTTCCGTGTTTTTTTCCCGGCGGCAAAAATACGGAATTTTCATATGTTTAACTAAAATGAAATCTAATCCATTTCTGATTTATTCGCCATCGAAGTATGCACCTTTTTAGAAAAACCATACCAGTGTAATCTGCATTAAAAAAAAAACAATGATTATTTATAGCTTTTTTTTTTTTTTTTTAATCTTTAATGAAATTTCCATCATTGCTTTTAATAATCTTAATTCTTGAAATAGTTTTATTTACGCTTTAACATAATATTAAAAACATTTGCTTTATACTACTAAGGACATAATATGCATGTGATATATAACGTAATATATATAAGTATATATATATATCTTGATATAAGAAAGATGGTCGATAATAAACTTACTTATATTGGAAATTTATTAATATTATTACCGTTAGCACTGCATACAGTGTCCCCCAAAAATAATACCCTATAATTAAAGATCCAGGTATAGCTATATTTATTTACTATTTTTAATATTGTTTATTCCCAAATATAATATCTGATTCTTCACACAATAGCCCATACCCATAATTTTAAAATGAATTCCTGAATAAGACTCGTGGATACTGTAAGCAGTGGCCAACTGTAATAACTTACGAGTTATTTATATACTGATTTCGGCATGACTTCTTATATCAAGAGTTAATTTACCTTTTGATTTAGTGTCTCCGAAAATTTTTTCTGACACTTTTAACTTAATAGCATTGTAACCTAAGATAAAATTATGTGATTTAGTGTCTCCAAAAATTTTTTCTACTAGCATTGTAACGATCAAATGCACTTTTCCTTATTATTTAACAAGCTACTTGTGTTTGTCATTTATTTATTTTATTGTAACGTTAACGCTAATGTTTTCTCATCGGATTAAATATAGATAAAGTATCGATGTTTTAATTATCTGAACTCTTGATTTCAATATCCGCAGATATGAAAGGTCTGACTTCGTTGACATTTATCCACTATCAAAGTTTTACATTTTACTCCATTTTAGCTATTCAGTCTTTACAAGTAATTCACTCTTCTCTCGAAAACTTGAATTAATTGAATGCAGAATGAAAAGAAACATCGGTTGAGCAGGTAATTCATATGTATTTTTAAGACTTTATTACTATATAATCGGAATTGGTGGTAGGAGGATCCTTTCTGCACTATATAATTTCTGCCTAAATATATTTTTTTTTTTACAGAAAGCGCAAAAATAATTTAGGCACGCACATATTTAGATATATACTAGGACAGTAAATCAGCTAGAACTGTTCTTAAGTACTTCTAAAAAAATAAATCAAAAACATTGTTACAGTACCTTAAAAAGATTCACGCCGATTTTTAATCATATAAACCTCCGAAAGTAATTGTTAGCTAACCTTTGGATTTGGTCAATAATTCAAATCATGTAATGTTGCCCGAATTATGAAGTTTAATTCTTATGCGGTCAAATCCAAAAAATCGGCATTTCTGACCATTTTTATCGTTATAATCGGGTCGACCGGGTTACTCGAGATAAACCGGGTCGTTACCCGGTTTTTAGTTTGTTAATACGGGTCAGTTATCCGAAGAAATTTACGAGACTGTTTTTATCACCGAGTATGTCATTAAGAACCCTCAAAGTAAACTTCGAAATATACAACCAGTGTGGTTTTGAAATGAATGTCAACATGATTCGTGGATACTTACATACCTATTTTAGGTACAAATTTTTTTTACTATTATATGCCATACTTTCTTGTCATCCCAATACGACAATTTTCTTTCTTTTTTGAGTTGGTCAAGAAAATGGGCCAGGTAGGTCGAGAATAATGCTTTTGCAATTTAAGCTTAAAAAACATGACTTGATAACCTTTTTTTCATAGTTATCTGACTTGCTAAAATTTAAATTATTCATTCTTGATTTTATATTTAGCACCACAGTTATAGCGAAACACCTAAAGCATATATTTTTTATATTAAAATTTTTAAATTGATATAACTTTTTATAAAATGAACTAATGTAAAAAATTTTTTATAAAATTGATAAATTTTTAATTATCGCGTTTTTCGAAATGGTTGAAAATGGGAAAAAAAATTTTTTTTTCGAGTATACCCGTATACCGGATTACCTTAGCACCTTGATTGAAGATCGATGCTTGGTTTACTTATGGTTTCAAACAATAAGTACGTATGTATGTAATCAAACTCGATCTTAAATCAACGTGCTAAGGTAAACAGATATACAGTATACGGGTATATTCGAAAAAAAATTTTTTTCCCATTTTCAAACCATTTCGAAAAACGCGATAAACTATAAATTTTATAAAAATTTTTATTTTTTATTTAGTTTTGAAGGGTTCGTGTCACTTCGTAGAAGTTTATTTCACAGACACCTTGTTTCACAGACAATTAGTTCACAGACAAGTTTATTTTAAAGACAATTAATTTACAGATAGTTCATTTTATAGGCAGTCCACTTATAGACAGTTTATTTTATAGACAATCTTTAATAGCAAATAACTTCTGAATCAGTGTTAAAGAATGTCTACAAAATGAACTATCTATAAAATAAACTGTCTATGAAATAAACTGTCTGTAAATTGATTGTCTTTAAAATAAACTTGTCTATGAATTGATTGTTTGTAAAACAAGGCATCTGTGAAATAAACTTTTACAAAGTAGTAATATTAAATTAAAGTTATATATAATTTAAAAATTTGGCATTTAATATAAAAAAAAAAACAATAAATCAACTCTTCTTGCAAATTTCTAATACAAAAATTACTTAAAATTTGTTTAATAAAAATGCCCATTTATACAAAATTTTACCAAGTTAATCTAATTTTATGTTTTTTTTTTTTTTTTAATATTTGGGGTGTAGCTCCTGCCCCAGACTTTTATTAATACTTAAGTAAATTGACATATG
>CAJVPY010001027.1:0-21528 GCA_910591965.1 Dentiscutata erythropus
GATAATTTAATTTTTAGCAAATTACTATAAAATTTATATATAATAATTGAATTTTTAGCAAATTTTTTGATTTTAGGAGTAGCAAAAACCCCAAAATTTATGCAGATTAGTTATGACCTATATTGAAGATGTCCGAGGTCCTATTATAGTAGCTTCTTTATACGTATTTCTTAACTGTTCCTGCTAGTTAATAATTTTTTATTATACTTTGTATAAGTCTTGTTTAGTAAAATGTTATTCACAGGTGATTTCTTCATTTTTACAGACTTTACAAGATATTTTATAATCACAGAGTAAGTTTAATTTCTTGCACTTTTCACAAGGTGTATATCTTTTATAAGTTTTATATGTAGGAGTTGTTTTATAACTTGTTTCTAGAGTTGTTTAGTATTTAGGTATGTTTGCAACTTAGTCAAATTTTATATATTTATATTACTATTTCTTATCTTTTGATTTATACTTTTATAGATGTTTACATGATATTTCATATTTTCATACTTGTACCAGACAAGACTTAAAAATATTTGTATTGTTTTGATAATATTATATTTCAGAATAATTATACATTGTAAATAAATAATTTAGCTAATTTAATAAAATAATATATGTTTTGAATATTGTCTATTTGATAGACTAAATATGGTTATATTAATTTTCGCATTCTTTGAATTCGTTAAAGTTTTCGGATTCATCTTCTCCAATTGGTAGATCATTAACTGAGTTTTTTGATATTTAATTTAATTTAGTTACATGTTGAAGTGCTCTTTCAAAAGTAGAGTTATCAAATTCTAGGTTATAGAATAGATTAAATTGTGAAAGTGTAGCTAATTTTTGGTCCTGATTATATTTCATAAATTTTAGAACTTTTTTGACTTGTAATTCGTACTATTCTTCTTTTTAATTCATTATTTTCATTTTTTAATGCTTTATTTTCTCGTTTTAACAAGTTTATATCCCATTGAGTTTTAATTTGTGAGGTGAGGTTCGATTTTGTAAGTGGTAAAACTATATAATTGATAATTCCTTCTATTGCTCGCATTTTAGCATTTAATTCTGTAAAATTTGGTATAGTATTTCTATAATTTTCTAATAACAGTTCTTCATCAAAATACAATTCTGGTAAGGTTTCTTCATTATTAGTCATTGATAGTTTTGAAGTATTATTATAAGACTTAGCATTTTTATCAAATTTTCTCTTTGTGTTTCTTGATTAGTATAGAGTTTCTTTTCTGCAAATTCTCTTATTATTTTTGAGTATACCCTCAAAGTTTGTTTACTTGTACTTTGTCTTTGTCTAAATTATACTATTTCCTAACTGAATATAGTAAATTTTCAATTTATTGTTTATATTCTTCATCTTTATAATTATAGTTACTTGGATATGATAATGATGTTGTTTGTTGGTTATATTATATTTTAGTAGGTTCTTCATTTATTTCATCAGTGATTGTAATTGGATTTCTTTAGTATTTCCAGATATTGATATTTCTTCAGATTTGTTGTATAATTTCTGTGATTGTCTTGAATCTTTTCTCTTTAATAAATTCCTCGAAGTTTGTTTATATTCTTTATATTGATTAATAATTTGTATATTTGGTAACTGCATAATTTTAGATTTTATTTCAAAGTTTTTTTCATAAGTTTCTTTGATAATTCTATTGATAACAATGCAATTGTTGTATCTAATATTTTTGATTTCAGTAGTTTCAGTTTCTGGATTATATTCCCATTTCCATGGTTGATATGTTGCTTTATTTTGCTATTTCTTAATCTTTTCTTGGTTAATTGGTAATTTTAATTTTTCTTGGAATTTTTGTAAACATTCTAGATATTTTTCAATAAATAATTTATTTACTTGTTTCATCATTAAACATTCTGAACACAAGTGACAATTCACTGTTCCTCTTTCTTGGAATAAAATTTGATTTGTTTGGTTTACATTATTTGGATATATTTTATTGGTCTTCCTCCATTTTGAAATATGAAATCTAGTATTGCTGAGTTTAGTGTTTCTCCTAACATTGGTTGGGTGTAATTAAATCTATCTTCTGTTAAGTCTACTCTAATAACATTTGATTTGGTTCCAGGTCTGTCCATTTGATACATGGTACTGTTTTCATAAATTAGAACATTCTATAGATTTTTGATTCATTCATTGTTTGGTTTCTATAAATTCCTCTAGTCATATTTTCAATTTCTTTTTCGACTCTGAGATTTGTACAATGCCTATAACTGTAGTACATTTTGTACACTACCTTTTCTTCCTTGTTACAGAAAAAGTTATACTCATAATTATATGTCATATATCTCTTCCAATTTTCTTTATTATATACAGTACATCTTTTTTTATTTGCTTTTCCAAAAGCCATTTCTTGGTATCTTTTGGATTGAGTATCATTTAATGATAGGTGTTCTATATATTCTTGGTAATATCTTTTGCAAACTATTTTATCTAAAAGCATTTCAGTTTGGTTATCAAGTGGGTTGATATAGTTTCCTTTTGGTAAAAAGAATACATCTTTGGTAATTATACTCCAATATTCATTAATACAGCAATAGTAAATATATTTTCCATTTTTCCTGATATTTTTACATCCATAGTTTAGATTTTCATTATTTTTCAAGAGTTGTTTTGGAATATTTTTCATATTTGGTAAATATGTTTGAACAATTCCTTGGTTACATGCATCTTTTGAAAATTCAGATTCATTACTTTCATTATTAGTTTCTGAATCTAAGATTACTATTTGTCTATTAATTGAAATTGATCTTTTACAATCTCTTGCTTAATGTCCTACTTCTTTCCATTTCTAGCAGATGTTCTTAGGGCAATTTCTATTAGAGTGACCTTTTTCATTACAGTTTTCACAGATAAAATTTTCTTTAATTTCTTCTTTATTTATTTGTTGGTGAAATTTAACTTTATTCTTTTGCTGATAATATTTAGCTCAATTTTTGGTTTTGATTTCATTTTTCGTTCTTGAACTTTTGGGTTGTCTTTATGGAATCATTTGTTGCAATTGTGATTTTCATTATTGGGTACTCTATATTTGAAGCATCTTCTGTTTAATTTGTCATTTCTTTTGGGCAAATTGTACTTTAGTTTAGCCTTTTCCTTTTCAATTTCTTTTTGAAATTCATCAGCATTTTCTTGTTGTTTCTTTTTGAAGCATTTATTTTGATGTTCTCCAAAATTCCCTTCAATATTATTTGTATACTAGATACAATAGTTTTTTATTCCTTCTTCTTGGTTAGGTCAGATAGTTGGTTCAAAGTTGACTAAATCAATTGCTTTATTAATTTCCAAGTTTTTAAATTTCTTTGTTGCAAATTGAGTAATTTGTTTTTTAATTGTTTTCTTGGTAAAATGTTTTCTTGCAAATTTATTAAAAATTTCTTGAAATTCTTCTCTTGGTTCTTTGATGTTTCATTTAGAATGATTATTTTTGGGTGCCTATTCTGGTTTGAGTATTAACTTATTCATTTTGTCCTTAATATATTCAGAACTATTGATATGTTCAATCATTTTTTGTTGCTTTTGTTTGTATTGCTTTTCAGTCAATCTATTAGCCTTTCCGAGTTCAGACTTTTTCTTCATTTGCCTTTGGAGTTCTTTAAAGTTTTCTTGTGAAAAATCTTTTTCTTCATTTTGAACTAATTTCTTATATTTTTGTTCAATATATTCATCCCATTTTTCGGGGTTGATGGTTTCTTCACATGTTCTACAGGTATTTCTATTTTTGTATTCTGCGAGGTAAAAGTATTCAAATTGTTGTAATTAAGACATTATTTTAAGGTGTTTCAGGGTTTATCCAATATGTTGTAGATGTTCTTCTTCATAGAATGAGAGTTTCTTTTATAGATATTTCTTATTTTGGATCATCATTGAATTATTATTTCAAACATTTCATCTTTATCATTAGTATAATTTGTATCACTAGTTGATTGTAAATCCTCTAAGTAGTTGGTGTCATATAAACATTGTAATAACGCATCTCAAATATTTGTTTGTTTATTTTGGCATCTCCATATAAACTCGTTTAGATTAGTTTGTAAATTTTTCTTATCTCTTCCTTTTGGTGATATTGCATCTTTAAGCACATGCCATGTTGCTTCAATTTCATTAGTATGCATGACTTTTATTTGTCCTGTCACAGGGTCAAAATCTGTTTCGGTTATATCTTTTGAATAGTTTATTGCGTGATGTTCCTGAGTAAATTACTGATTTTGAATATATATATTTCTAAATATAGTATATCAAAGTGTCTTGTGTCCTATTCTTGACTGTTATTGCAAATAATTTCTTATCGGGAGTTCATTCTACTCCTCTAAATACCCATATTGTTGTTCTATCCTTTTGTTTGTAAAACCTTGACTTATCTATTTATACAATGATATCTGGTCCTCCGATTCTTTCATATATTTCTTTATTTGGTAGTACACACTTTGGCGTAATGTTTTCATCTATCGGGTAATTGTAGTATTGGCTTTGGTGGTAAAGTCGCAAATTAAGCTGTGTTTACCTTTGATTAGCTATAAATAGACAATTTCTAATATTTCATTGCAATATAATCTAGTATTTATAAATATTGTTCTATTGAATAATGATATCTGCTTTTTACAATCATAGTTTGTACATCTAAACAGTTTGGCATTAAGTTTCATCTTTTGGTTACAAAGTAAACAATTAATTTCTGTGGGTAATATTGATTGTTGTTAAAGGTATTGTATACATTTTTCTTCATCATAAAAGTATTGTACCAATTCTTTGTAAGGTGGTTTATTTCTCATTATTTCAATAAATTTGCTACAATTGTTATAAAATCATTTTAGAAGTTTGTTGTGGTTTTATATTCATAATCTGAGTTGTACCAGTTCTAATTTGTTCTGATATTAAATTTTCTTTATCTTTAACTCCAATTCATAGTGTAACAATTTGTTCACCATTCTTATCAATTCCCATATGTCTAGATAAGTAATCTGTGATTTTGTTATCTTTGCCTTTAATTCGTTCAACTTTTCAATTGAAATCTTGTAATTGTATTAACCATTTTTGCATGGTATTATTTCTAATCGTTTTTCCAGATGAATTAGATATTCATGTATTATCTGTTTATACTATTACTATTTATCTCCAATGTAAGTTCTCTATTGCAATAGATAATAATATATTGCATATATTTTTTTCATAGTTAATCACCATTTTCTTTGTGTTGGTGATAATGATTTTGATCCAAATTCTATAATTTCTTCTTCTAATTTTGTAGATTCATATTCTGCTCTGTTTAACCTTGCTTCTTTGGTTTTGTAATAAGCTAATTCTGGGTTTACTTGTTTGATTACTGCGCCTATTCTATTATATATTAGTTTTAATTATAAGTTAATAACCTTTCTTTGGATATGTTAATACTATTGCATTTTTGACTTTTTCTTTTAATAAATTGAATGCTTTTTGGCATTTATTTGTCTATTTGAATTTTGCATTTTTCTTGAGTAGATTATAAATTGGTTCTGCAATTTGTACAAAGTTTTGAATATATCTTTTAAAGTAATTCATAAATCTGATAAATGATTTTACTCTGTGTACATCTTGTAGTACTTTAAATTTTTCTACTTTTTTAATTTTTACTTGGTTAGCATGTATCTTTCCATACTCTACTAAATGATTAAGTATAAGGGTTTTTAATATATAAAATTCACATTTATCGGGCTTAAGGCTCATACCTGCTTTTTTGATACACTCAAATACCATTTTGAGGTGTTTAAAATGTTGTTCAACTGAGTTACTAGCTGTATTAGCCAAAATATTGATTTAGAGCCAAAAATCTATACCCTAAATTATAATTGATACTGATCGACATTGTATATTAGTACCTCATTTTTGTTACCAAAAATCAAACTTTCATATTACATTCTAGTGTCAAACCAATGAGCCTATCTAGGAAACCAATGAACTAAATTGTATACAAGTAAGTAAAGACAATGAAGCTTATAGCAAAAAGTTTAATATATAATATTAACAATATATTTTATTTAAATAAAAAGTTCTTTCAATGCCTCGATTAATCTCTAACAAACTATTTAAATGTACTATTTGCAAAAAAAAATGGTACAAATCCTCAGCAGGACTTTCAAGACATGAAAATGCTAAACATAATAATTACAAAACACCTCCTACTCAACAGTATATTCTGCCAGAAAATACTATTAATGAATAGAAGAAAATGCTAGTACATGCTATTTATAAACGACTTCCTCTTGCTTTTCGAAAAACTGGAAAACAAGTAATTAAATTTTCATGTATGGAGGGTCAATATTTAGGACTCTTTAAAAAGCATTTAACTTGGGTGTTTATTAACAGAAAAGCATATAGATGTGTTTTTTCAGAACCTAACGCATATTAAACTATTAGTTCAATATTAGATAATTAATGTTGGGATGTACAACACTATAAATGTAACCAGATTTCTTATATTGTACTATTTATTCAAACAACTGCTAAAAATTTAGTTCTAGCTTTAGATGCCATACTTGCAAAAAAAGCAGCTAAGAAAAAAAAAAAGCAAGATAATATTGATAAAGAGGAGTCTTCTATTATCTTAAAAAAAGATAAAGTATTATAGCTAGAATTTATAGTTGATTGGATTCAAGAAACATTTAAAGATTTTAGTGGGCATCAGGTTATCTTCGGACAGGGTTAGTAAATGACCTGGTCATTTGATCAAAATTTAAATAACCTCAAGTCATTAAATAATGACCAGGTCATTTGGATCATCTGGTCATTTGAGTCATTTGCCTATAAAATAATTTTATTGGTTGAATTGCTTATATAATATTTTTATAAAATTTAATTTTGTTTGGCGGCCAATTCTAATTGGTTAAAAAATATTAGAATATTAACTAACATATATTAAATAACCTTCTAAGATCATTTAGGTTTTGAAATAACCAATGACTAGTCATTTGTTATTTGGGTCATTTTGGTTTTCAGTTATTCTGGTTCCTTGAATTTATTGCACCAAAGCTTTCATAACTAGATGGTGTGACCAAGATTACTGATTTAGTTCTAGATCCAACTGATAATTAACAACCATAAATCATAGCACAGACTATTATTCAAAATTTATTGTCTGTGGGATTTGAACTCTAGACCTGCCACTTAGAGAGAGTGACAACTAGACTACTACACTAAGTTGCCACCCTCATTATTAAATATTTCATTTAACAAAAAAACTTATTTTAATTATATTATACACAAAATCATTAGTTAATAGATGTATGTAGCAGCTAAAATATTCGATATATATATAAATTTTTATTCACAACCTCATATTATAATGAAATATAATCCATTAGATATAATATTTTAATTAATTAGCTTCCATCAACAGAACTTTGAATAGCACATACTTATACAATGTTTTAGAATATATGTACATATGTATATTAAAAATAAGATCATCTTTTAGCAGTATACAATTTGATGCTTGACATGTGAAAAATAAATAACAGGTAATAGTTAGAGTTATATAGACCAAGCTTTTGCAAAACAACATTATTTCAATTACCATATATATGATATGCATTACTCTGTTTCTGATATACTACTTTTAGCATGAAGTAAATATATTTTTGAATTATTAGATAAAATCATAATATGTGCATTATGCTTATTTGTAAAACAATTCCAAATTTGTAAATTCACATTTTTAAATAAATCTTATTATATAAAGTTAATCATACTTGTATTTAAATTTATCTGCTATATAGAAATTGTTTATTTGCCTCTACCACTATTGGTATTAATTACAAAATGTTTTTTAGAAAATATTATATTAATAGATATATACCAATGCTAATTAAAGATGTTAATATTAACTATAGCTGCCGCAACAAAATTGGATTGGCTAATTCTTGATTTTGATTGGATAATAGCCGAGGGTTCTCAAAATTTTGGCCCACAGTACAGATTTGTTTCCTAATTTCTAGCCAGAATTAGCTTTTTTATATTTTATTACAAAATAGAAATTCTTATGAAATAAGTCTGTATTATGGTAAAATTGGCCCAGAAACAATTTTCACTTAATAATCAGCTATGATTTCAATAGTAAAATTATGAGTAATTCTAGCCTAATTTTTTGATCATCATTCTTGGCTAACCAAAATTGAGAATCTGCTGGTCCTTGGTAGCTATGGTTAATAATGTTAAGAGTCAGGCCGAGTCTGGATTGGGTCTAGTTTAAAATTGGTAATTAAATAATTATATGAGTTATGTCAAGATTAACAGGTTTTATCTTATCTTTTCTCATAAGATACAGGTATATACAAACAAAATTGTAATTTTTTTACAAGTCAAATGATTATTTAATAATTAGATATTCCAATTGGTAAGTTTAAACCAAATTAGTAAATGCTTTACAACAAGATTTTTTTTTTACACCAAACAATTATCTAAAGCTGCTAGAATTAAATAGGGTTCTAATAGAGGTATGAAGCCTGTTTCTAAGCTGGTTTATGATGGATTAGTTAGAGATCTATATAATTTCCATAATAATAATAAGATTAAAGAATAAGCATAGCATACACATTTTTGGAAGTATAAATGTAAACAAAGTTTTTAATAAACAATCCACCAGTCACCTGGATAAAAAATTTTTTTTATATATAAATTTTACTATAAGTGCAAATACACAGTACTTCTATCTAAAACTTTTTTATACTAAGTAAATCACTCTTTAGCTTCTAACAAAAGTTGTAGAGCTCATCAAAATGTATTTAATACCAAAAGGATATTAAAATTGGTCTGGTAGTTCTTGAAAAATCTTTAAAAAACTTCTTTTTCACATAAAATTTCTTTAAAAAAAATTAATTTTTTTTAAAAAAATTTTATATGTGAAAAAGAAGTTTTTTAAAGATTTCTCAAGAATTACCAAACCAATTTTAATATTCTTTCAGTATTAAATACATTTTGATGAGCTCTACAACTTTTGTTAGAAGCTAAAGAGTAATTTACTTAATATAAAAAAAGTTTTAGATAGAGACACTGTGCATTTGCACTTATAGTAAAATTTATATATAAAAAAAATTTTTTATCCAGATGACTAGTGGATTGCCTATTAATACAAAAATTAAACTTCACTTTTTTTAAAGTTATTTTTTGTTCTCCAATATCAGTTGCTTGATAAGCACCACAAATTACCTTACTAAAATTTCAATTTACAAACTTGTATTTCTAAATTAATACTTTTTTAATTAAATAAAGCTTTCTAACAGAACTAATAAAATGTATTTGAAAGTATGAATAACTCAATACTTAAAATTTGAATTGTGTAGAAAGCTGGAATTTTTCAATATATTCAAACACTCATTATAGCAATTTTTATTCATTTGGTAACATTTATTTTTCTTTGATTAATAAAAGTTTGAAGAATTTGCTCAAAGTCTCATGACTTAGAAAATCAAAGCTTTGTAACGTTATAATTAAATAATAATAAAAAAATTTAGTAAAATAATATCAATAGAATAATATAGAAAAATTTTAATAAAATAATATAAAAGAAATTTAATAAAATAATATAGAAGAAATTCAAAGAATTATCTTAACCAACTGGTGAGTTTTATTGTACAGATAATAAAATATATAATATATTCTGAAATATACTTTTTTGCTTTTTGAAAAAATATGTAATATTATACTATACAAATACTTTACTAACAATTTTAACAAAAAATATGTAATATTATATTATGCAAATATATTTTACCAACAAAATACATAATACTATTTTATTCAAATATATTCTACTGTAATATACTTTTATATACTTTTTTGCTTATTGACAAAATATGTAATATTATATTATACAATTTCCTTTATATTGATAAATTTTAGTTTAATATAAAATACATCATGAATGATTTGAATTAATTTTCAATCAGTGAAGATTAAAAAATAACAGCTATTGATTTGTAGTCAACAAATTCTGAAAATGAAGCTAAATATATATATTACAAAATTTTTCTGAATTGGCTCAAAATTTTCTAGAATTACACAAACTTGTTAAATTTAGTTGGCTAATTTACATTAAACTATATATTAATTTTATTAACAAATTTTTATATCTAATCTTTAAAATTTTATATTTCACTAAATTTTAACCAATTTTAATAACTTTACTACTATTAGAATCAGAAAAACCTGCTCTACAAATATTTTTTAAGAAATAAAATTTAGTTTACTTAATACAATTTTTTATAAGTTTAAATATAAAAAAATTTATCATTAACTTTATAAAATAGTATTCTAATTTTAATTTATAATTTACAAGAGTGTGAAAATACCAAAGTCAGATGTAGAAATACTTGTTTATATTTTTATTTTAATTATATAGAAAAATAAATAGAATCAGAATAAAAAAATTTTCATTGATTTTAGATAGGTAGTTTTCAAGATATTTTTGAAAAAAAACTTTGCTTTGCCACAACTTGTTTTGATAAGTTTTCTTTTTAAAGTTTGAGCAAAAATATTTGACAACAACCTATTTAAAATTAATGAAATTTTTTTATACCGATTCTATATATATATGTAATTAAAATATTAATTTTTGATAAATGTTTGGAAAAACCATTACTGCAGCTTTTAGAGAAGATATCTTGACAACAACATATACAAATTAATATATATATTTTTTTAATTATACAGATATAAAGAATTAGAATAAAAAAAAATTTCATTGATTTTAAATAAGTAATTGTTGAGATATTTTCGTTCAAAGTTGAAAAAAAATTACATCCGGATAATTAATTTCGTCCAATCAGAATGTTGGCGTTCAAGTGAAATCTCATTTGCCTGACAATTTTTTCGCCATGGCTAGGGTATAGAACCAGTCTGACGCATCTTTAGGTCAGGCATGTGTTAAGAAAGGTGTTTATTAAATGAGTTTTGCAAAATTTAATGAATTTAAGTGATTATGATACCATAAATTATAATCACGGGACTCAAAATTATGAATTTATAAACTTACTTTTAGATCTTAAAAATATATAACATTATTTTATATACAGAATTTATAAGTTTAATTTATTATTTTATATACAGTATTTAATCTAAGCTATTTTTATTTTAACACAAAAGTATAATATTCTGATTCTGATCTCGTGAAGACGTCGCGCAGCTATCTAGTTTAATATTATGGATAATACTGTATGACGATAACGATAATACTACAGTACTATAATTTAGAGATTGTACCCGTCAAGAAAACCTCTACCCGGGTATTATTAAATTACCCGGTTATCCGGGTAATTTATTATTATTATAGCCATATAATAAAAATGTCTACCCGTCTACTATAATTAACTTATCCCCAATCAAGTAATGATTATCACGCGTTTCCAAATTTGAGATCGTACGTAGCTTTTTTATTCACATCACATGGTTTTTAATTAATAATTAGCCAATAAATTATAGCCATTAATTTAGTATCGTGATGAACTTTGATAGATCATTGGTCGAATTAAATATGCAAACTTATAAACTTAATGCAAGTTATTAACTCCGTTTTACTACGCTTAATTTTATTTATTACTTAGCAAATTTATATAAGGATGCACTAAGCTGATTTTATGAAACATAATTGAACGACGCAACTGAACACGACGGAATTTGTCCCCAAATAATCCGTATATTAAATATCACAATTTTGGTTCTTTTCCTCGCATTCCTCATATAAAACAACTCGATATTAATTTAAACAATTCAAACTGATAAACTAAAATATATGAATGAAATAAGCGAATTAATTATACTGTTAAATTCAAATCTTCTTTGTGTAGATGATAGGAACAACGGTGAACATAACATTGACTCACATGCACAAAGTTTAAGAAATTTAGAATGGTATTATAAAGCTATAGACGAAGGTCGGATTGTTAAATTCGGATATTCGGAATTTTTTAATATTAGAGAAATAGGACAAGGTAAAAAAAAAAAACTTTATTATTTAATGTATAGTAAGCTTTATGTAATATTATTAACAAAATAACCCCCTTTTTTTTATATAGGTGGCTATGGAATAGTTTATTCTGCCGATTATGGCGAACAAAAAGTCGCGTTGAAGCGGTTTACTCAGAATAATTCAATTATAAATTTTGCTAATGAAGTGAGAAAAATTTTTTATTACGTATCTACAGTATTTCAAACGAATAACATTTAACAATAATTATGATAATTATGCTTTAGATTAAACAAATTTATACAGTTAATAATCACGAAAATATTAATAGATTTCATGGAATCACTAAAGGTATAAGAAGCAAAATATTTTTGTTTATGAAAAACGTTCCTTGAATTAAAATTTAATATATATATATATATATTAGATCCATATTTGGGTGATTTTATAATGGTGTTGCAATATGCCAAAGATGGAAATCTGCGAAATTATTTAGAGCTTCGATGGAATAATAATGTTTTTACAATAGCTTTGAGCAAGGTTATTAATATTTTGGAGCAAATTGTGCAAGGATTAAAACACTTGCACTCAAATAATATCATTCATCGAGATTTAGTAAGTAATTGTCTCATGTCTCAATAGCATGAAATGAATGTCGATGTATTTCTTCACGCCCATATGTGATGTAGATAACGCATTTATTCTTAGTCATCATATATTCACATATCATGATTAGAGACGAATAATGCGTATTAATTTAAAATTTCTTAAATGTTGGGGTGAGTCAATAAGAGTTAACCTTTTGACATTTAATAAAGATAATTCTAACGACTTGTAGAGTAGTAAAGAATTATCTTTATTTAATCCTTAAAAATAGTTATTTGCCTGATCTCTATTGACTCGCTTCATTTATAAAAAAAATGGGCAGAACCTGAAATACATATCATGTCTATGAAAATTATGATTCGCTTTTGGAACTCAAAAATAATTTTTCAACTTAATAGCATTCAAGAAATATTCTAATAAATGGTGAACGTATCTTAATTGCTGACTTTGGATTAGCAAAAGAATCAAATTGCATCTCAACCTCTTCAACCTTTTCAAATATAGTAGGAGTACCAGCATATTTTGACCCCAAGTGTCTAATACAAAAAGATAATACACTTGGCAAAAAATCTGATATTTATAGTCTAGGAGTAATAATGTGGGAAATTACAAGTGGAAAACCACCATTTGAAAATATTAGTGTTTCTAAAATATTCAACAAAATTATCATAGGCGGCCGAGAAACTCCTATTCATGGTACACCTGAAGACTATGTCTCGCTATATCAAAAATGTTGGTCACCTGAACCAGAACAACGACCAAATTTAAACGAAATCTTAGGATGCCTTGAAGAAATTTCGAAAGAAGTGGATAATAAGTTTATAACGTATAGTGATCGCCAACGACGAGCTTCGACGCCATCATTAACGACTGATAATTCATCGAGTTTAAGCTCTTCATCTGACCACTCAGAATATTTCAGTATTCAATTAACAATTTCTATAAATACAACAAATATTATCACAAGAAGTCAGGCCGAAAAGATCTCTGATTGGATTTATGAAAATAATATTATTCGATGCGAATTTAGATTACGATATATGGGTGGTCGAGATAGTGATGGAGCCGAATTTAAAAATTTTCATAAACACTGTGATAATATATCAGGAACCGTTGTGGTATTAAGAGTTCGTGCGACGGGAGAAATACTTGGTGGATACAACCCAATTAAATGGAAAACAGCACCTCGTAAATTTGGAGTGATGCCTACTAGTGATTATGGAGTAACTGATAAAGCGTTTATTTTTTCCTTTAAAGATGAAAAAACAATTTTTAGTAAAGTAAAAAATCCCGATAAAGCTATTTATTACAAGGATGAGTACGCAGTTTCTTTCGGGAAGAGCGATTTATCCTTGATAAATGACATGACATTAAATTATAAGTGGTATTGTAAACAAAAAAATTATAGTAAACCGATTAGATCTTCGGTGGGTTCCTTTGAAGTAGATGATTATCAAGTATTCGAAGTAATCAAAATATAGATAAAATTAGTTCGTTTCATTGTAGATATTATAAAATTTTGTTGCTATTTTTGAGCAAAAAAATTGTTTATTGTAACTTTGTTATAATAATGTACGTTTGTAATTTAAATAAAATAATTTAAATAAAAAAAAAAATTGAGCAATTTTTACTTAACATACGGCTTATTATATTTTGATCAATTTTGTCGACTAAGTTGATTTTTAAAAAATTAATTTATTAATATCCGGAACTTAATATATCGCAATGGCCAATCATAATTGCTTCTGCATTTTTTTTTTTTTTTTT
The DNA here is from genome assembly GCA_910591965.1 of Dentiscutata erythropus. NCBI lineage: Eukaryota > Fungi > Glomeromycota > Glomeromycetes > Diversisporales > Gigasporaceae > Dentiscutata > Dentiscutata erythropus. The sequence continues at coordinate 14,328 of CAJVPY010001027.1, forward strand.
TTGAAACGACCTTTAATACTATTATGAATAATTTGCTACGTTCGGACAGTAATCATCAAATAAAATTTTGATAACTATTTTTCGTGATTTAGCAGCCAATAGTAGTGCTATTATCACGAATATACAGGTGTAATGGCCTTTGTATTTTTAATTAATTTCCTTTAACTTTATTGTCCGCATGACAAACCTCGCTATGTAAGGTCAGAAAGGTATTGTAACTAAATAGGCATTAGCATTAGAGTTGTAACGGACCATTCTTATTTGTCAGTATAAGTTATGATTTTCACTTTTGGACACATTATATGTATCATCAGTTAAGAGAGCATCGCAAATAAATAAATATGCAAGTTTAGCTTCGAAGATTGAAATCTGTGTTCACAAGGAACTTTGATGTTCAACGATATCGAGTTTTTTTAATCAATATATATGAACTTAATTCGTTAGATTTGGTTTATTATCTCTCATTCGAGAAGATAAGAGTTGTCCACTAGCAGATAACTAATATATTATCAGGTTCTTATTACACTTCTATACTATTTTTTCAAATTTAAGTACGTATTTTATTTTTCTTCTTTTTTTTTAAACAGCAACTTTACTCTTCGTTATCATACATAGTAACTCAAATAGTTTAAAAAAGTTCGGTATATCATTATAAAAAAAGTAAAAAAGATATATATGGTGATTAAAAGAAATATAAAGTTTCTGGATCAACCCGAATCTGAGGTACGAGTTTTTGTCTCTTATCGAAGGGTGTTACAATTGAGAAGCAACTATGGTTATTCTGTCCCTTCCACTTTCGTGCTTTGCAGAATTGAGAGTATCGAATTAACAGCCTATACTATTGTTTATAGAGATGGGCTTCATTCGCATTTTATATAAAATGCGACTTTATCCCATCTCTAATTGTTTACCATGAATGTTACTATGACGGCAATTTTGGAGGGCAGTACGAAAAAAACCAGCCGCTTACCATGCAAACCAGAACTAATTAGTGCTATTACACAAAAGCCAGAGAAATTCTTAGTACCAACAGGCAACATCCTATTACAAAACTCAAATTATGACTGTCGTCCGACAATTAAACAATGACTGCCGTCCCGATAGGCCATCAAATAAAATAGCTTCAATAGTCGCAAAGTCGGGTTAGTAGAAAAAACAGAAATTACCTTTTCTGGGAAAACCTCCGTTCCTACTAACGATTATTAATCAAAATACTATGTCATTACGTCACAATATTTCGTACAAAAACATATGATAAACCATGACAATGAATCAACCGACAAAATTATACGATAAATCTCGACAATGCATCAATGATCAATTACTATACCCCTCAATTGATTCGAGACAAAAAGCTGTTCCGATACTTTCGTATCGGCAGCTAATTAAAGATTCTGGATTAGCCAAAACCTGAGATCGAGTTAGAAGTATAAATAAGAACCGGAAATATATACAAGAAATTTAGAAGTGATAAATATGTATAATAACGATTCTGGATGTAACCTAATAATTCTCAAAGTTATAAGGGACGAATGAAGTGATATACAATAGAGATATTAGTTACTTCAGTACTTGTGATAAAATGATCCCGATCCCGATTTAATGAACAAGTCACAATCAGTGTGTATAAAAGCAATATTGGATACGTAATATTTTTTCTAAAAACTTCAACATAATGAAAACCATTAACTTCCTATTGGAGTTAATTAGTTGTTCCCATATCATACGTACGTACGTACGTACTAAATATAACAAGCTGCATAAATATATATACGTAGAAGGTTGCATACATGTCCTACAGAATCTATAATTGGGCTCATCGAATTTCTTATCTGCGATAACGATAGAAAAAGATCAATTTTATAAAATAAAAAAAAAAGCATTGATGTATGCAGATTTTATTCCGTCTACAACATGACAATTAGTCCGAATTATGGTTATATCAAAAGATTACACAAGATCTCGCACAAACTGCGTATGTATCCATTTCAAACAAAGTTTAGAAAAGGCAAAGAAATATAGTTACTATAATGGCTGCCTATTTTGCCGAGATACTTTGTATTTACATACGTACGTACGTACGTACGTGCGTGCCAACATAATCCAAAATTTATGGATTATGCAGAACGTCTATTACTTATATAGTAATAATGAAAGAATAATGCGTGCAACTTTATAATACGCCAATCATAGGATGTAATTTGACCATGCTTACCGATAAAACCTTATTTGTTAACTCTAATTGGATATTAGGACCTTAATTCCGTTCTTCATTTATTAAGAAGTCTTAGAAAAGTTCTTGTTATCAACTCTAACAAAAATAAAAAGACTACTTTACCTAGAAAATTCCAATTTACAACAAATATGAATCCTTCAATTTATGATACCACATACCTTTCTAGCCCTGAAATAATTACCTCGTCATTGTTTCTTGCTGTGAGTCTTGCCTTAACTGCGGACTCATTTTTGCGAGCGATAGTTGATAAGACAATCAATTCAAATTATCGTCTTCTTTTTCCCATAAATATTTCAATACTGATCAATGAAATACTCATGGTTTTTTTAATAAGAGCAAGTCAAATTTGCTCTGATGACTCTAATGCCTTGATAAATTTAGATCCCAATTGTACATACACTGCAAAAGTGAGCTTTCCAAAGTGCTCTGATAAATCATCGATATATTTATATTATACGATACTTCCAATTACTCGAATATTTTACCTCATCATCAAGCCGTCCATGATATATCTTGCATATAAACGTGCCGCTAGTATCTCGAGGAAGTTTGCAAGCCCTTTATCTAGATTAATTGCTTACATTTTTATCGCTGCACGCATCATTGAAGTAGTCATGACGACAACATTTTTCTTCGTAGATGGCTTTAAGTGTAGAGGTTCTTATTGCGATCCTCTATGTTGGATTACTTGTTTTAAAATATATTATGTACGAGATATAGTTGCTCCTTTTTTTCGCGTTTATTATATCATTGCTGAATCTGTATTTTATTTGAGGTTATTTCAAAAAGTTCGTGAATTAAAAAATGATAAACGCATTCGTCGTGTTATTTTTCATCAATCTTTTTTATTCACTATTGATATAATACAACTCTTAGCAATGATGATTTATCGAGAAGTTGGACGTTTTGAACATCAATTACCAACTTATATTTATGCCGAGTTGTTTAGCACGGCATTTACTATTTTTGTAATGACAAAATTTGTAGATAGGATCCCTAATCTGCTTGAAGCAAAATCGAATAATGCTAATGGCAATATAGAGTTAGATGAGAAAGAAGAAAATTTGCAACTTCAAAATAATGAAACATTTTCTTAAAAATTTTCATCCAACTTTTAGCAAGTAATTCGGTTGTCGCATTGGTGTAGGTTCAATATAGGTCGCAGTTTTATTGAAAGAAAAGCATTTAACTTTAAATGGTAGAATTTATATTCAGTCAAAGTGTCTATGTTTGTTATTTTAAATATTAAGTTTTCATATTATTTAATTTGATTTCTTTTTTTAATTGTTTATAGATTTTTTAATTGTTAGTGAAGATCACATCTTGTTAAATAATTTTTACATACTGTAATAATAAAATTAAATAAAAATATTTTTTATTAAATAATTTTATTTATTCAAAGATCTGATCTTTTTAATAGGTGATATACAAATGTATTTTAATTTATTATACATACTAGTTCGATGGGTGGCGCTTCGCCACCCATCTTATTTGTATTTTCTATTACAGAATTTAACAGCTATTGAATACAGGCAGTATGTGATTGAGGTCAAATCAGTTGTGTAGAATTATCGTGATTTATAACATAATTTACTGTAAAAAATTCTTATTCAAAACTAATTTGCTAATACAACTCACACAGTGTTTAAGATTAAATTGGTTTGTATTGAAATATCATGTTTATATCAAGAATTGTTGTAAAAGAAAAATTGTCACTAAACTTGTTAATCCAGTGTCATGGTGATATACAGTATGCGGTAAACCTGTATGGGAATAAAGGTAAAGTGAGCGAACGATCGTTATCTTGTACACGTGATGCACATGATAAGTAAGTGATCAATCGGGAATTAGGAGATCAAATAATGAACAATTATGCAATCGTATTATGTGATATTATGTCGAAGTAAAGTAATCAGTATGCATGAATTATGAGGTAAATTTATGTGGTAATATAAGAGTCAAACAATCGTATGATCGTATAAGAAATTATAATGTAAATAATGTGAGCCGAAGTATGTATATAAGCGAAACAAATGTAATAATAGTTAGAGTTAGTTGGTTAGTATTAGTCTCGCTTAATTAATAAAGTTCATTTGAGTAATAAACAAAATACTTGCCTTGTTCCATAAACTATTAGTATTGTTTGGTAAATAAACTTACAATCAGTTATAACGAAGTGATCAAGTGCTCGTCGTTTGGACTAGTGATGAAAGTCATAGATTAACCTGCGACACCAGTGACCACAATATGTGATTAACTTTGAGTTAGTTTGTATTGAAATTATCATGATTTTATACAATTTACTATAAAAAATAACTTACTGCCATTTCATTAACAATAACATGTAGTTAGATTGTGTTTGAACCAGACATTTCATGATTTCCATGATATATAAAACACTAAAAAATTCTATTACAGGACTTACATCATAGTATATTAGGGTGTTCCACGGTATATGTAATCAAACCTATGTAAGGTATATTAGTAATTTTAATATGATCAAATTTTTTATCAGCAAAATTAAAATAATCAGTGAAAATTATTTACATATGCTTAAATATGAAAAAATGTAAGTTTCTAAATTATTCTCATGATTACCTTCGCTCTTTTTCTTTGCACTTTCAACTGTAAAGTGTTGTTTTATATTGTCCCAAAGTAATTATGTTTTTTTTTTAAAAAAAAAGAAATCAGTCAATGCATAGAAGGCTTCTAAGCGAGATGAACAAATTCAAATTATCAATAAAGAACTTTTACATATGAATGATAATGAATTTCAACTAATTTATCAAGATATTGTTCAATCAGCTAGTGATAAAAAGTAACCCAAATTATACATCATCAAAAACTTATTGATGCTATTGAACAATTGCCAGATGACTAATTAAAGTCTGCAATTCACTTGTTAAATACATTGAGATATTCCATGGGCCACATGAGGGTAATTTGTTTTCTTCTTTTATCCAAAATAAAGCATTAAGCTTTATAAATTCTTCACTTCACAAAGTAGGCCAAGATTCAAAAAAATTAATTCAAAATAACAAGGCACTTCAAAAAAGAATAAATCAATTAGAACACTCCAATGTTCAAAAAAGTTATAAGCTTAAGCAGCTAGCAGGATCAATAGCTCAATATGAATATAAACATCAAAATCTTTTAAAAGTATGTGCAGCTGCTTAAATTTTAAATTCACAAAGCTTAAAAACAAATATACAAGCTATGATTATAAAAAATAAAAATGAATATATGATCCAATTTATTAATATAACAATACAAATTTTACAAATCAGTTAAATCTCACTTCATAGTACTGTTCAAGCTACTCAGATGATCTTGGGTTTTATAACTGGAGATAATTTATTTATATCAATTTTATCTCAATCACTTAGTAATAGAATAATGAGATTAGTGAAATTCAAGTTAATCAAATCTTTAATCAGAATATTTCAGAATTTTTTCTTTTGAGATAATGGTAGATGAGTCTACATAGAGTCAGAAAAAAATCTTTGTATTATGTATAATATTCTGGAATTTAATAAGTAATAAGCCTAATTTCTGTATATTAGAAATAAAGGATTTAGTAAATTGTACAGGACAATTGGTGGCTTAAGCAATCTATAATGTTTTTAATAATTATCAAATAAATTTTCAACATTGCCATATTTGTATTTCAGATAAAACCAACTATATGAGCAGTAAAAATAATGGCACTATTACCTTATTTAATAAATTAAATGACACTAATATGTTTCAAAATCCATATAGACTCCATGTTGCACATATTATAATGAATAATTTTGAAGAAATTGCTTTTAAAAAATTACCTAATATAGTGGGTTTTCGCAAAAGAAACTTCCTGCAAATTTATTATATTTAGTATAGGATTTTCATAATGGTTATAACAAGACTAATAAAGATAAACAATGAAAATTTGATCAGACTATATTTACAAACTTTATGAGGAATGCTTTCAATACAAATTAACAAAATATCAACAACCAATTTGATCAAGATAGTTGTATAAGTTAAAATGTGCTGAGCAATATTTAGAATGAAGAACTGTATCTAAAAGCCTGGAGTAATACACCTAAAGCATATATCAAAAAATGAGAACTTTTAAAAGATTGGCTTCAAGATCCAATTCTTAATATTTAAATTAAATTTTTAGTTTGCTTTAGACAAGATTTTTATAATCCAATGGTCAAATTTCTTACAGGATACAATTGTGAATTACAATTACTAACTCAAGAATCTGGATTATTAAATCTATCTCCTGGTAGAAAGACACACCAAATGTCTGATTTTATAGCATGTTTAATAATGAAACTTCAAAACATCATTGAAGATCCATATTCTTTTTTTGAAGAAGAATTATTAGAAAGTACTAATGTTTTAGATAATGAGTAATTTAATAAACTTATCTTAGGTATTAAAAATAGTATTCAAAAAGTATTATATCTTCATCAAAAATAGTTGAATTGTTGGCTACATCTGCCATTAAGTGTATATCGTTTGGAAGGAAAATACAGACAAGAATTTGTATGAAGCTATGCCTATGTGGTTTAAAAATGCCATTACTATTTATACTTTTACTATGAGAGTTATGCTATATGAAATTCATTGAATTAGATATTAAGCATACTGAATTTAATTACTTTGGTTTGCTGGATGCACTTCAGTCCAGGAATATACTATAAATGGATAGTAATGATCACACCTTTTATGGAAATAGATCATCGCTCAATCGATTCTGGAAATTTCTAAAGCATGATCCAAGAATGATCGCTGATCAATCAAATTAAAGATTGGTTATAAAGTAAAAAATTTTTTTTATTTTGCTTTTTTAAGGGTAGGGTAAACATCGATCATTTTTACTAGTGATCACATTACAAATTTTTTTACAATAACATTTAATTGAAATCAGGTGATGATCATATGATATTTATATTGTGTAATCTAGGCAAATTT
>CAJVPY010001028.1:0-21523 GCA_910591965.1 Dentiscutata erythropus
AAAAAAAAAAAATCAATGAGTTTGGTCGGTTGGTTGTGAAGATATCTTCGCTCAAATTTTTAAAAAATTTTATTTATAAAAACTAGACTATCTAGGGTTATCAATATGGCATCCAATAGAAATCCATAAAATTGATCTACAGCACGTGATCTGAAAATTTTTTTCGCCATGGCTAGGGTACTAGTGATTTCACTTGATGTGATGATCACTGAGTTACGGTGTCACCAAAAATTTAACTAGGGCCAGCAAAAAATTCAATAATATATAATCCTTTATTAAATTAAAATTTGATTTTTCTCTACACACTGACATATGTCGCATAAAGAAACTTAAATATCTTATATGCGGTAATTACATAATTATATAGTTTTAGTAGTTGCTATGCAGTTACTGCGCGTTAAGTTTCTATATAGTAGTATAGATAATATCGGTCATAACAGATAAGTTCGCACAAAATGGAAATATATCCCTTTATTATGAATAAAGCGCCTTCATAACTATGATTAAGTGGATTTTGCTACCTTCTCAATAACGGATAATTGCTAAATCCCCTAATTCCAGCAATCTTGAAGTAATGTGAGATTGTTGTGGTTATAGACTGTAGCAATTGTTTGCTAGAGACGAAATAATGTAGACTATCCCAAAATCCTGTCACGCCACTCGCCAACTCTAACGCGCCCTTTCAAACCCGGACGATTTACAACATGGGTGTTGATACCCTTCAATACATACAATAATCAATTGGAATAATAATTTACTTATATTAAACGGAACTTTCAGTAACTTATTCAATAAATTTCCTTCATGCTACAATGTTTTATTTTATGTTTGTTATGCGTATATCTACATACTAGACCTTCAGTATTATATAAATCTTTCTGGATTAGAGCCTTTTCATTATTTGTGAGACATCTGAAAATTGTGGATGAACGAATCGATAGAGTTTGAATTTCGGCCGATGTCAGTAACTTATTGATTCTGATTCTGTAACTTACCATTGTTATGCGTAAAATATTTTTCTTTATTTTATTTTTTACTTTTTCTTTTTTTAGTTTGTTTATGTTGGGAAAGGGATTGTTGCGGCACGGGGTGATTAAAGCTCCAATCAATTGATTAAAGCTCCAATTGAGTGATTAAAGCTCCAATTGAGTGATTAAAGCTCCAATTGAGTGATTAAAACTCCAATTGAGTGATTGAAGGTGATTAAAGCTCAATCGAGTGACTAAAGCTTCAATCGAGTGATTAAAGCTCCAAACGAGTGATTGAAGCTCCAATTGAAGGTAATACGAATCAAAAATATAAATAGATTAGGTTTCAGCGCCTAAAAAATTTAATTATCGCTCACAGTAGTTTATGGTTTCAGTTATATTTACGATTGGACATAATTCAAATGCATAAGATTTGTTTGAGAAACATTAACAAAAGAGAACCCTTTTGGCCTGTAAAATTCAAAAGTTAATTTATACTTTCAATTAAACCATCAAACTCGTAACTTTACTACGTAATATCAACCTTTTAACTGTCTATCACGTGACCAGAATAATTCCTAAAAAAAGGCTTATGACTCTTTTTCTATTTGAGGACCCATAGCAAAAGGAGGCAGAGGGCCAAAAAAAATTTTTTAAAACTTAATTTCTTGAAGAATTAAAGTACAGTATACAATTTTTAAAAAATTACAAAATCAAGCTGTGGTGGGGCTTTCCATTTATGCTTAAAATTTCGTGTAACAATAACAATGATGATCTATTATTAGCACACGAATTTTCTGACACTGCAGCAAGGATTGACAACCGGATCATTTCAAAAAGAAGGCATTGGCAAAAATTCTATTTTGTAAATCAATGCTTTAAATGTCAAATTATATAGAAAAATTCCCGCTTTATATGATAACAAAAAATGCTATAAGCCTTTTTTTAGTTGACGTTACCCCATATAGTGTGCCCATCGGTTGGGAGAGCAATTTCGGATATTAATCCAATTTAGCTCCGATGGTTCACTTAATTTGGATAACACTTGTACTCATGATTAGGGATGGGTACGGTTACGGTTATAACCTTTGTGGCCGGTTATTAGCCGTAACTGTTGCTGACCAGTCAAAGGGTAGGCTTTCTGTAATTTTTTTGTTTACACGTATATAGGGATGCATCGGTCCGGTCCGGTCCGGTCCCGGTCTTAATGAGACTGCTACCAATAGAATTTTCGGTCCCGGTCTGGTTAGTCCTCGGTCCCCAAACGGTTCTCTTAATGACTTATTGGTCAAAATGACGTCAGATGTAAACAAACATCATATGATCTGTGTAGTATTTAAAGTTTGGGTTAGAGTTTAGAAAGTGTTTTTTAGAGGCATAATATATTTTTCTTAGAATATCTTACAATAATTAATTAACTAGTTTTTGAGATAATATATACATAGGAGCAAAACACTATATGTTGTTTTTATACTATACTTCTTTTTTAAAAAAAATAAAAATTTAAATTATATTTAATTTTTATATTACATAGCAGCTTATAATAGTGTTATTTAACAATACTAAAATTTTTATCACTTTTTTCTTTTTTTAGTTACTGTCAGCCCTCCCCAAACTGATCCTGTCAAAACTGATAACCTGCTATAAATAGCTAAAATTCGATCAACCATGTCTAAGAAATATTCGATAACCTACCATTTCTGATATCCGATATTCTATTTACTTAGGTTTCCGATGTGATCACATTATAATAAGCCAATCGCTTCTATTTGTCCGTTTTAAGTGATTTGATTGGCTGAACCTTATTGATTCAAATTTACATAATACGTATTTGTGACCTGATTAGGCCCTAGCCTATCAAATGGAATCCATTCAATCATACGTTTATACTAATTTGTTTAATTTCTGAAATTTGGACCAACCTATTATAATATATATAATTTAACCTTTATATAGGCACAACTTTTCAGATTCTTGCTTTCCAAGATGGTAATTAATTCGTAATCCGCCAGGGAACCAAAGAAAAAACATAGTAAACCGTGGGGATGTGTTTACTGTGTAAATTTTGCCTTTTTTGGAATCTGGAGCTTCCCAAAGGATAAAACGATTTTTTACTAAGTAAACCTCTCTCCAACTTCTAATTAAAGATGTAGAGGAGAGAAATTCGAGAATAATGGTAGCTGAAACGCTAAATTCGGCGTAGAGGATCGCGAGACATGTGCATTTCAGTTTTCACGACTATATCTTTACTTCTTTGTTTACACAAAGAAGCCGCGAAGACATAAATGCCCATATCTGACGAAATTATCTCCTCTACAACGTTTGTTAGAAGTTGGAGAGAGGTTTGTTTAGTAAAAAATCGATTTATCCCTTGGGAAACTCCAGATTCTAAAAAAGGCAAAAAGCAATAGTAAATTTCCCCATGGTTTACTATGTTTTCTGGCGGATCACGAATTAATTTTATTAAAGTTTGACTATATTATAAAAAGTGTTATAACTTAGAAACTAACAGTTTAATCAAAGCTATTTTCTAATATATTTGTTACATTTTGTTTAAGCAACAATTCTGTTGAAAAGATTTTTAGTTCTATATAATTTATAAAAAATATTTCAATTTAAAGTTTATATCATATATTCATAAATTTGACGCCTAATATATGAAAAAATTGTTGATATATTTTATTAACTAATCAAATTAACTAGATCAAAATTAGCCATTTAGAAATGATTATAATGAGCAATGTTTATTGGGTGGAACACAGATTGTCCCAATACTTTATATCCGGATTAGCCTCTAACGCCCATGGTGCCGGTGTTGGTTTTCTTAAAAATTTAATTTCTTCTGGAAGTTCAAGAAATTGGACCAACATTCCAACTTCAAGGTGCCACTTAAATACGAAAAAAATGGTTACACTTTTTGAAAGAGACTCATCAAAATATCACAGAGAACATTCTTACTTCGACATGGCAATGGAAAGCCCAAACTCCAGGGTTATTCGCCACAAATCGAATTACTGCACAACTTTTATGAAAATAGAGGAAATTACTAATGTATGAATAAAAACATAAATAGTATTTGTAACTAACCCATTCCCTGGAATAGTTGTGGTGTCACGCATAATCGGATATTTGAAAGTTTCGGTTACCCGGGAATCAGAGACCTTCATAACCCAAAAAACATGCCCATGCTAAATGTAAATAAAGCAAGTAAATATATACTAGCCAAAATTTATTGATTAAATATAATATCATCAGGGTTTAAAATTCAAACAAAGCATACATGCACAATACAAGTTGAAAATTTTTTTACTTAAATATTACTATATAAAAAAACTTTTTATATGCGTGCGAATCTTTTTAAAATTTCTTGCACACAAAAAAAGCCCTTGCGCATGTGCATCTTGCAATTTCAATTTTAACCCTAAACCTAAATACCATATGGTATATATAATATTATGTGAAATATAACCATGTGATATATAGAAAGTCTCAGCTGTTTAATTCAATTTACCAAATGGAAAGGATGACTGATATCATCAAAATCTAAAAAAAAAAATTAAATATTTGAAGCAGTAATAATAATATTTTAAAATATATGAATACTAACTGCGTATAATAACTTCAATTAATTGGTCTCTTGTATCCAATGTAATAATATTCTGAGTAGATGGCCAAGAAGATACACCAGCATATACACTATCCAATGTATTATGGAAATCATCGTAGGCAATATACTTCTTGGGGTTATTACCTTCATACGCCTCCCCGACTGTGGTTAAGCTGTAAACTCCTGAATCAATGTAATCAGTATCTGCTAACATGAAAACGTTCAAATTGAAAGTTTTATTTACTGTTGATGGTGGTAATGATGATAGATTTTTTGGTGCCAACATAGACAGATTAAAACCACCACATCTTCGCAAATTGCTATTGTCAATCCATCTATCCTGTATTGTATCTGGTTTTCCTCCAGAGGAATCGTACCTAACAGTCGCTAGAATGTTACTAACCACTCTTTGCTTTTGACAACAAGGTGTATATCCCCGAAGGCAATCGGTTCTCGTCTGAATGCGCATCCAAAATTTGGTTATGTTCTGTGCTGTTTTGTCTCGGGTGGCAATCACTGAGTATCTCTGTGCAAGATGAATAGGTAAATGATGGACTGATTCTGATTTATTGACGTACTCGACATACTGCCCTTCAACCTCGATGATTTGTAATGTATGATTATCAATAGAGAAGTGGTATTCCATTAGCGCACTAGATAGATATATGCTTTTAATTTATAGCAATAGAAGATATAATCGAATATGACGATTTTTTATTATTACCCGGCATTAATTATACGAAATCGATGTTTATCTCCTTTTGACAAGTCGTACACTATTCCAGTGTCGGCTGAAGTATAACAAATTTTTTCACAGGATTCAAGACAATTTACTTCCGAGGTTCCAGTACAATTTTCTTCACAATGTTCAGTACGATTACAATTTTTTTTACAATTTCCTTTACCTTGACCATTAATAAGAATTGAGTGCGGAATTGGCTATTAAAATATTAAAATGAAAATGTATAATATTTTGTGAGCCGATTTTTTGTAACGAAATTTTATTTTCATACCTCGTATTTTGCTACTTTGCCATAAGGTGAATCGCTGGTCGTATATTGGTAATTATCTAATAAAATTTGCGTATTTTCGTGATACAAATCTGATATAATTATATTGTGTTCCGTATAGTCTTTATAGCTAGTATCAGTCTCATTAATAATAAACAAGCCATAAAATCCGGCCATACGCTGAGTTTTATAATGTGAATGACTAGATTTTATATCATAGTTCCATATTTCTGTTATTATAAAATGAGATAGGCTTAGACCATAATAATTATTTGAACTGTCTACTTACTACCAATGAGTGCCAGGTTCATCATTCGCATAAAAATCGTACAGAAATGATTTACCAGGTTGAATTGGACATTGAGTTATAGCCGGAACACCGTCTGAAAACGGCGTATTCCTCATATGAAGTCCGTGCCAGTGGATTGTAGTCATTTCATTAAGCTCATTTCTTACTAATACTTGAATCCGCTGCCTTGGTCTCACATAAATAGTTGGGGCAGGAAATTCCGAGCAATTAGGCATCTTACTATTAGTGTCGTAAACAACTACAACTGGCTGTTCACCGCAGCCATCATGTTCACATTTATGATCTTTGATCGTCAAATCAATCTTACACGGATCTTTTTCATATGTACAGTCATATATTACAGAAACTGATAAGACCGAAATTGTCAAAAGAAAAACTCCAAAAAATATTGATGCAGCAAAATTTAATTGTTTCATATCATTTCATAGATTTTTAAAGATGCCAAATATTTATTGTTCTTATATTAAATATCCACTTAGTCCTAACTCAAAGTGATGAGATGGCTTTGCTTTAAGGTAGCGCCTCAACTAATTAGGATAATCATCAATTTCGAATTTATTAATGGTTAAATTTCGATATTACATTTATCTACATATTGTTAATCAATTTTTCCAACGATCTATACCGATACTATTTGATTTTTTTAAAAAAATTATCAAACTAAATTTACATTTTTTATCACAATACCTGACTAAAGTATATACGTATAATTTTTTTTAAATAAAACATAAAAGATCCGAAATCAATGATCTTCATAACTAATGCTTAGTTGAGGCGCTACCTTGGCTTTGCGATAAATATTTACGCTTTTGAGTAATCAGTTTTTTTTTCACCTAAACAATCAAAAAAAAATAAAAAAAAAAATAAAAAAAATAAAAAAAAAATAAAGCAAATACTGCATAATCTGCTAAATGTCGGTTTTCTGTCTAAGAAAAAAAAACAAATATAAACAAAGCTAAGCTATTATCAAAAATAACAAATTAGGTGGCTTCAGACTAGAGATGCTAGTGAAATTAATTTCACCATTCAACACCAATTTCACCACTCTAATTTTATTTTACCAGCATTTTTACTTCGGACCTAACGCTAAGGTTCAAAATTCTGAATTAGTGACGTATTAATTTTGTAATCAGCGATCTATAAACTTATTTATTTTTTTCATTTGCAAGCCTATTTATATAGTAAGATATAAAATATCATCAAAAAAAGTTTGTTTATTTTAATCATTTTTCATTTTCTGATTTCTAAATTTCAAACCAAAAATAGGACCATTCAAATTCCCACTTATTTTCAAAATTCGTTAACTCTGAAACCCCATTTAAAATGATTTATTTAAAAAAAACGATATTAAAGCTTTTTATATTTTTATATAACGCTAGAAATTTAGAAATTTTATTGACTTGGCCTGGATTGTATATATAGTTTTTAAAATGCTAATTACCAATTTTTGATTTATACCCGGGTACCTAAGTACGATACTATCATGCTTCTGTACCCGGAAAAAACATTATAAACCATATTCTTATCCGTTGTCAGACCCAAAACGGCGAGTCTGTCGCTAAACCGAAATTAGGATCGTGTAACCTCAACCTTGGTTACCTTGGGTTCGAAAGAGGCGTGTTATTAGTCGAGTGGTATAGTTTTTAGTTGGGACAGAACCACAGTTTGACACTGTTGAGGCAGGGTTCGTAACGACGATGTATATTAAGCGTTAGGTTTAATATACGTAACGTAGAGGTGTATAATTTTAGTACGGGGTAATTAATCAATTTACGAAGTGTATGGTTTTATTATTAGCGATATTATGATATATGAGTTAATTGTATGATAAAAAATGATTTAATAAAGCAAAGGTGGGAGTTATTTTTCCCAAGGGCCAAAAGGCCTTTATTTTATAATACCAATTTTGTCTAGAAAATCTCCCTATTCTAACAACGTCAGAAATCCCAAAAATACCATTATTAGCAGAGACGCCAATAAACCCATAAATGCCCTTATTGACAGAAAACCCAAAAATGTCTTTATTGACAAAAATACCATTTCCCCAAGAATTTCCGTTTCTACGATTTCCACCATTTCTGCCAGAAATGGCATTTCTGCGATTGTCGGTCGGGAATTCCAAATTTAGAAGCAACCGGGGTCACGAGGCACGTGCCTGCTTCAGGTCACGTTTCCGGTCTCACACCGTATACGTAATGTATTCCTCCGCACGTGTACCCAGGGTTAAACGAACTAGGGAAATATCCATCGCATATGTTAGGTAAATATGGCAATAGTCAAATAAGCTATTAACAAATATTTAAATAAATAACCAGGCGCTTGAGTTGTTTAAAGGGAGTTAGAATAGAGTATGCTATATCATATTGTAGAGTAATATTAGTGCAATTCTCAAATTTTTATCGATTTCATATTATACGTAGTTATAGTAAAAACAGGTAGAGCTTTGTATTAATTATGATAAGAAATTGTTTGGTGCTTATTTTACACATTATTTGTTATTTTATAGTGTTATATTAGTACAAATTTTTGGAGCAAGATTTTTACACCTCAGGTTATGTATAATATTTTATTATTTCAATCCTTTATATCACAATTAAGTAGCTAACTCCTTGCTTATTTATTTTTTTTAATTCATTTGCTTCTATTTAACTATCCCTCATTACCATGTAAATATTCTATATTATGTTATTGTCCGGAGCGGAGTCTATCACGGGTGCCCCTGTAAAAATATAGATATTTAATTTACCTGGGATATTTTGTATTATTCATAAAACATGAGGATTAAATTAATATTTGCCATGCAGATTTATTTACACAACCAGAAAGTTTGTTTTTTTGTACATACCAATAAATGAATAAATAAATAATAAATATATTTTAACGCGAAGAAATAATCGGTAAAAAGAGAATATAAAAAGAGAATAATAAATATATTTTTAACGCGAAGAATAATGTTAAAAAAAGAATATAAAAAGAGAATACATATAAACTTTAATATCAAATACAGTATATTATGGATGAATTCCTTCTGGAAGCGTATGCAAAAATTACATAGATAGTCTTAATTAAAATACTGTTAACCATGGTCTAGATTTAATTTTTTGTTACCAAAATTAAACCGACTATACTATTCTAGTCGGTTCTTTATTAATATATTCGACGCCAAAATACGGTGATCGATTCATTAATTAAACAATTATAATAACTTAAATTCTTTTAATAGATTACACGACAAATCAGCATTTAAATACGATGCAGCCTTAATTTATCTTCTTTATTTTTTTTTTTCGGGCATGGTGGGGGATAGCTGGACACAATGTCGAGCAGAAAATTCTAAGAACAAAGAGATCATCAGGTTACTCAAATACCATTTCGTCATGGACAAGTCTGTGACTTGCCGTCACATGGAAAGTCCAGTGACTCGCAATAATGTCCCGCCTTGTGACTCCGTTCACAAGCGGATCATTAAAATTGAAAATTTGCCGTGCATTTTTTGTACGCCACCTAGGTTCAATTACGTACGTACTGTACGTACTGGTACAGGTAGATCAGTCAAATAATTCATATACGTAAATGGTAAATTAATATTGTTAAATTTCCGGTCAATTACTAGCATGTACTTAGGTGAGCCAATTGATAAAAATTGACCGACAATTATTTGGCAGAATTCAATAAGTAATATTTATATAATTCATGTTCAGTTACTTAAAGCTGACGAACTTAATTGAAATGGGCCAGTTCCAAAACTATTTCAAAGCATATTTATTGCCAAATTATTGAAATAAAATTTACAAAGCTTACAATTTGAACTATTTGAATGAGCTTAGACCTTAGCAGGTTGATTACTCGGGTGGTTTCATGCGTTGAAGAATTTTCATCAATTATAGAAAGTCACGTTTATTACTGAAGCCTAACTACTTTTTTTCACATTTCAAGTGAATCATCTAGCTACAAACTAAAAAATCGAACATACAAATACAGTATTAGACAGAGTCTCAATGTTTAGGTTTAGTTCTAATAATAAACGGATCTTATAAGTGTAAATATATCATGTTTGCATAATAATTGTCGCGGCTGATGCTGAAATTTTGACTTATTTTATTATGAAATTTTAAAAAATTTTTGGGCCTTTTCGTTAGGGGGTTTTTTTTTAGTGTTAGGTTAGGGTTTGAGGGTAGTGTTGTTAGTAAAAAAGCATATGTGAATTTTAGTAGGTATTATGGATTTAAATTGGGACCCTAAATTTCAGCATCAGCCGCGACAATAATTAACAAATAATAAATGAATTGAGAGTTCTTAACGCTTTTATAGAAAAGATAAATGATACTTGATCATGATTTACAGACGGATGTGCCTCAAATATAATAAACAACAAGCTTTGTGCCTGCTCATGCGCTGGGAGTTTTTTATTTTAATATTTCTTGTTAAGGTTTATTGGCTGACAAGAGTGTACTTCCATAAATTTTTGTACAAACTAAGCATACTAAGCATATCGAATATACATGCAGATAAATATTTAATAATATTGCTGCACTGTGTAAGATTGTTCTCAAGCACTTCATTCAATGGATCGGAGGTAAATTTTAATTCGTCGGAAATTAAATAAAATAACCAAGTGAGCTAATTTCGATGAAGTGAGACACAAACCACCTTTTTTTCAAAAATTTACCATTAATAAAGAGCACTTAAGCATTATTTTACATTTTTTTGCATATCAAACATAATAAACAATTAATTCTCAACAAATTTCTAACTGGTCTAAAAAGATCACCGTTTTATTTTTATTATTCGAAGCTTTTAAATATAAATACAACAATCTTTTAACGTTCAACCAAACCATAATGAATACTGTTTTTCCAATTTTAATTTAAAATCTTCTCAGTAAAGGACCTAAAACTGAAAGGTTTGGGTAGATATTTGATGGATAGTAAAGAAATTTAAATTGTTAAAATCATTAGAAGGAGTAGCCGACGTAAATTAAAGAAACTGTAGAAACCTATGTTGCATGTAATGCAAAAGAAATTTTTACGTATAACCAAACCATTAACTTTGGATGCTCTCAAGCATCTTACTCAATGAATCAGTGGTAAATTTTTTAAGTAAATCAAAACTATATGCAGTTATATATTAAAATTTATTAACGAAAATTTTTAGCTAAGTAATAATTTTATAATAATTCTTGCAAATTTAAATAGATGCACAGCCCTAACGGCTCGATAGTTTTGGATAAAATTTTGCAAAGACCAGCATTACATCTCTACAAACAAAGCAATAGAAGCTATACAGCTATTTCTTTAAAAAAAGAAACCAATTAAGTCCTTACTTTTTTTTTTAAAAAAAAAACAGAATGTATTAAACTTTTCATATTTAAATAGATAAAATAGCTCTATAACTTTGTTTGTAGAGATGTAATGCTGGTCTTTGCAAAATTTTATCCAAAACTATCGAGCCGTTAGGGCCGTGCATCTATATTTGCAAGAATTATTATAAAATTATTACTTAGCTAAAAATTTTCGTTAATAAATTTTATTATATAACTACATATAGTTTTGATTTACATAGTATATCGACATCCCCAATGTAGCATTGTATTTTTAAGAATAGAATTTATACCTACTGTGCAATATCCGAAATATAAAAACTAGGTATAAAATGCAAATTCATTTGTTAATCACTATTGTTAAATATGCAAGTATAACGTAATTTGAATGAAAAATTAAACATAGATCGTTTGTTTAACATCTGAAACGATTAATACAGAGAACTTAAATCTATTTATAGTGTCTATTAATAGTACTGATTTCTTCAATATGATAAAAATCACTTAAATAGTTGAGTGATAGATAAATACGGATGATAATGAGTGTGTTTTGGCAAAGGTCTTTATAACTTAAAGCAAAAAGAGACTGGCATTATGAATAAAATATTTCGTTAATAAAGTTAATAAAACATTGTTCATGAAATTTCATAAGATTGCCGGCCGGTATATAGTGACTTGATACTTATCCATGGACTGGTTATAATTAGTAATTTTAAAAATTTTAAAATGTTCATTATATTTTGGGGACACTTGAAGAACAAGTACCCGATCATCACATCACATGAAATCATGCAATTACGTCATTTGTTTACTAGCACTAAACAAATAGCCTAAGCTAACCTATCACCTAACCCTAACAATAACCCTAACGTAGGCCGAACATTTAATCAGGTGATGTGATTATCATGAAGATATCACTGGGTTACTTGTTTTTCAATCTTCCCTACGTGGGGGAAATCAAATCTTTATTGATCAACAATATATGCTAAATTTATTGTCAGCTCGACCATTGTCCCATTTACAATGCATATACACTGTATGTACAACCTATTCATGCTGTTTCCATTGTTAAACAATAGTTATTATTAACTGCTTTAAGATTAATCTTATTAAGGTTCCGTTTAGCCTATTTCACACAAGATACGTGTTTACATGTATGTCCAGTGGCTGTAATTAATAAACGATAGTTTAGTTGACTAAATATATTAAATAACTCTGTATGGATTGGAATAAGTTTAGTCAATTAAAAATTAATCTATTTAACTATTATTTTTAAACAACTAATTAATCGATTAAACCCTTTTAATGACGTAAAAATTCAAAAAGAATCCTTACAATATAATCAGTTTCTTAATAATAATGATTTTGGACAGATTAATATTAAGTATGGAAGTATTGTGTTTCATTAAATGTCGTCGCCATGATTGAAAAATAAAATAGAATCACTATTAAATACACTATTCATATAAATAAAAATAAAAATCATTTCATTATAAAATATCATTGATTAATTTAATTATTTATTAATGTGTTACGGTTAATATATGTAAAATTACATGGCTTGTACAGTACGTATCTATGGATCGGCTGCGATTAATAATCATAAAATTTTTTTAGAATATTTAAATTAGAATTTTTACATTTGTAAATATTAATAAACTAAAATAAAAAATTCTATATGAGATCATTAATTTTTAACTCAGGGTTTGTAAAGTATTGTTATGCATAGGATCTATATTAATTCCAGGGCAACTATTTCCTCAACCTTGATCCTAGCCCTAAATCAAATAACCCTAACCCTTAAATTGTTTTCAGATTACAGAATTTTGCCAAACTCCGTAAACATTCACAAAGAAAGAATGAATAAAAGAATGAATGAACAAGGCGAATGCGTAAAACCAATTAGCTTATGCATTTTGTTTTGTACCAATAATATTTAATAAGGTACTAACCGTGTAGCATGTAAACAACGCGTTAGTTTAGTCTCACATTAATCTGATTATCAATTTATTTCGACGTTGTTAGCCTTTTATGTTAACCAGGAACGCCAAGTCTTTTATCATTGCCATAACATTTTGTTTAAACTTTCATTCAATTTACTCAATTTATCCATAATCGATATAAAGAATAGCATATATATTTTAAGCATATCAGATAAGTTGATCCAGATCGTATTTTACTTTTCCATAGACAATATTAAGTTTAGCCTGTTAACTATACAAAGTTATGATTATTTCATTTATGTTACTGGTTAAAACAGTGTAATAATTATAGAAAATTAACGCCATCTTTTATGCCGAAAGATTTTTCTTAATTTGACAAACGTGTTGGATTTCAATAATAACACATGACCCACCGTTATTTAATTGTGTTCCATATTTATCGTTGTTGTATTGGCGCCCACATAATTGGGGTGCTTATTTTTAGTAAGTTTATTGATTTAAACGCAAAAAGGCATGCAAAAAAACCCAGTAATGTATACTATATCGCCAATTATTTGCTTATTACACTGTTATGTACTCCCCTGAAATTTTTAAGAATCATTGCTACGGCTGTTTTCTAGAATATACAATTTTCTATATTTACTATTTACATATTTTTGCTAAATTATATGAAAAAAAAGGAGATTTTATCCGTAATAATAGGATCTTCACGCATAAAAATACATTACTAATGTTATACTGTAACCGGTTTATAGTTATTAATTATCCGTGAACACGTGTATTGCCAGTTTTTAAATAAAGTAATATATATATATATATCATTATTCAGGGCTATGCTTCTTTCCTTTTTAGAATAACCAGAATAAACATTCTTCGGTAGTTTTCGAAATTTCGGCCGACCAGCAGAAATGGAAAAAAGTACAGCCATAAAACATATCTAGCAGTTATAAACTAATTAAATATATTTGTCTCCTAATTAAACAGCTGATTTACACATAAACTCAAAATGGAAATTGAACGCCTCTAAAGCTTTACAGTATTTTATGAGCGTCACGCGATTTAATTTACAAATTGATCATTTTAATTAGATCACGTTGCTACAGAGCTTCAGAGAAGAGATTATACATAGTAACCGCATAAAATTTCGCGACTACGTGATGATATGCGCTAAATGCATTTTAACTATTGACGCGTTAGGGTAAGGGTGAGCATTCAGGTTTGGGTTAGAGGAGACTTATGTATAGCAAAACTTTGCAAGGAATTTTTTTTGTTAAGAAACAGAAGGTGGTTTTGTAATCAAAATTGTGAGTTATGGACGATTTTTTGAAAAAGCCGGCAGTTTGTTTTGTTTTGTTTTCACGTTACACCTGATCTTGTATCGTAATTGGTTTAAGTCACATGACCGCGGACTTTATGCGGTTACTATTCATAATCCTTCATTCAGAGCATTTCGAATTTGGAATGCTTCTATGGCAGCCAATACGCAGTAGTGATGGACAACGCGTGACCCACGCAGGATTTTAGACTCTGTGCGGGATTTTTTAGAGTCCGCGTGTGATTTAATCTATATTACTAAATGTTTTATCATTCGGCCTTTTGATTATCTATTTATTAAAACTCATTCTCTTGTAGTAAACCCTCGTTATAGTGAAGAATTTTAAATTCTGCAATTATTAATATTCAACTTGATATAAACAAGTACATATAATATTCTCTTGATATAAGCTAGCAAGATTTTTTTTCTCTCCCGGGGACTTCACTATAACGAGTATAAGTTGTTCGAATTTTGGCCTCGACTTGCTTGCTTGAAACGTTTATTGACTTTCTACTCAGAATTACAAATGCTAATGTGTGCGGCCGATTAGATCATACTGGTGCTTGCACGAGCTTTTCTATGTGACAAATCTACATATTTGTGGTAACGTTTCTAAGGAACCACAAATATTGTAAATAATTCCTATCTTGTTATCCCGCGTGAGATTTTTGGGAGAATAATTATATGTACGTCTCAAAATGCGCAACTTATTGACGACTTTTGATATAGTAATAATTAAGCTAAACGAATGGCATTTTATCTCGGAATAACACATGGGAGTACTTAAAATATTTCCAGAAACACATAATAAATGTAGGTGCTGAGATGCCGTGAACGAAGTCACGAGATCACGATCCAGACCATAAACGATTAATATGTATTGTTTGATAAAATGGTATGATGAATTATGTGATGAGTAGTGATGGGCAATCGGCTGTTTCTAAAAACCCGCGCTGGATGCGAGATCACGCGCGTGATTGGTTTTTTATATTTCGGAATGGTTAAAATTTTACTTTTGAATATTCGGGAGTAGTTTCTAGAGCAATGAACCCAGTGATATCTTCGTGTTCATCACCACATGATTAACAAATGACATAATTTCAAGATACACACGATGTGGTGATCACTGGGTTCATGTTTCTTGAAGTGTCCCGCTTTGTCGAACATATCCACCACTAGGAACGGGAGGAAGTTGAGTAATGTAGATATATATATATGTATGCTTTTTCGGTGAACAGTCCGGATATCCGGTAAGTTTGATAGCCCGACCAAACAAGTTGGATATCAAAAAACATAATGATGGCAGAGAAAATAAATGAAGGAAGCAAATAAACGATGCTAGGGAACGAGCTATAGACCACGTGAGCAGCAAAGTGCATTCCATAGTCGTGCCTATTTGTGCTTGTACGATCGAGTGACAATATGTTACTTCGCAGTACCTTTTCTAGAATATAAATAAATTTAAAATATGCTTTATATCATAAATTAGTCTGTATTTTCAAATTATAAGAAAAGAGAGCCTTGACCTTTTATAGTGTAACTTAATAATCCGAATTCGAAGTCTAATTCAGTGAGAAAATATCCATTTTATAAATGTATCGATAAGAATTGTATTTGCGTTCGTATTAGTAATAGGTTTGCTATTTAACAAACTAACTTAACTACAATACCTTATAATGTGATAATATAATAGAAATTCAGTAAAAGTCGTGTAATTCGAAATTGTATATACATATTAAATCCCAATCCAATTTTAAAGGGTCCAAGGGACAATGGACATAGAAATAAGTAAATTATGACACATAAGATGTAAAGATAGTAAAGCTCTGAAAGAAGAATATTATATTCATTAATATGAATTAGACTCTTGTAAGCCAAAGAACACCTTTTGAAGCAACGTACAAAGTATGTGCAGTTCAGTTCTAGTCGTAAATTTAATGTTAATTTAATACTATAACGTTCTCATAGATGTAGCATATACATTAAACAAAACTCGAATATGAACAATTGTTGGGATTGCTCAAATTTTATACAATTTTATTTTTATTATGGTGTAACATTCTGAAACTTATCAATTTGCGTTATTTATCATTACCCTCGTTATCATATTCAGCTTTAGCTTAATGTGACCGTATTATCAGTTAAGCATTCATTTTGACAATGATATTCATTGTTTCCGATGTTTCACATTCTACGAAAATCCATTCGTTATAGTTCTATTGTGTACTTAAATGCAATGTTGATCTGATTTATATATGGTATGTAGCAAAAACATTTTCATAGGAAACAAAAACAAAAATAGTTACAAAAAAAAAAATCAGCAAAACCAAAATACTGATTTAGATTGATTAATCTTAAAGAGCATAGTGATTTATCTGTATAAAAAATTAAGATTGTGTCAAAGTTTTACCGACCTATTTTTAAAGGCTCTGCCTTCAGAAATTATCTAAAGATGAGTGTAGTCAACCAATCAAATTACGAATTTTTGACTAGCCGAATTAGCCCGACAAAGCAAAACATGCAAAAATACGAAAAATAGATTTAAACTATTTTGAGGCACTATCGGCGCTATCAAAAAATATCGGGAAGGTAGTTTTGTTATTTACCAACTGAAACCTAAACTAACCTTAATGACAAAGGAATCGATTTGTGTAACCTATTCTGATTGGGAAAATTTAAAATCTCCAGTGTATAACAAATGCATATTACATAATCTTGTAATTTGATAATCATATGCTCCGGACACAATGCATAATCCGTTAGTCTGGCCTAGAGGTGCAGGTGAATTGCTGTAACCTGTCGTAAATAATAAAGTTACGGCAAAAATATCGTAACTCATTATAATAATTACATACTGTATTACAAAGATAGTTACGACAAGTTACGGCAAAAGTTACGACATCATTGGGACGATTCGCCTGCATCACTAGTCTGGCCACAAGACCAAGGCCTTAAATGGTTAAAAACGACTGATAGCTTTATTTTACGTTGAAAACTACGAATTTACAAAAATCTATTCTTGGCAAAATTATATATCCATCCAAGTTAGAGTTTAATAATTTTTATATTATTTAATTTATTTTATTAAAACAAATTTAATAATATAAAATTATTAAATACCATTCCTTTCACTAAACTCCAACTATAATTTAAAACGGATCACTAGATCAAAAGTTTCATATTTATAAGTTAATCACTTTAAGATATTTATTATGCAATTAAATTAGTAAACATGTTGGAAAATGAAATAGAATGCAATTTTGAACAGTATATGCATTTAGACACAATATAAAAATAAGTGTAAATCTTTAATTATTGGATATACTAAAACAATGAAGTAATGATTAACAATGATTGTTAAAAATTTTCCTTATTTGATTGTGGCTGAAAAAAAAACCATAATCAATCCTCATTATCGACGAAGTCATTTAATAAGGCCAAAAAAGGCGTGAATTGCATCATACAGGGCTAAAATTATCAACCAAACGCTTTTACTTAAATAAATATACGATTTTAGAAAATGAAACCCATCAAAAAAAAATCACTACATTTATATTTTGAATGTTATTTTTGCTAAAATTACAAAAGTCAGGCCGCATACGGTAAATTTCTTAGTTTTACGTATGCATTTATCAAAAACTCTAGGCACCATACAGTAGGAGTTATGGATACTTGAAACCATTGAATTTAAAACTGTGTGCCATTAATATTTAACAACATGTCCATGTCCAGGAACAACACTGTGATAAATTGCCATTTGTCGGCATGTCATGGATATTAACCATAGCTGCCGCAATAAAATTGGACCGGTAGATCCTCGATTTTGATTGGCTAACGGCCGAGGATCTTCAAAATCTGGCTCACATTACAAAATTGTTTACTAATTTCCGGCCGGAATTAACATTTTAATTTTTTCATTACAAAAATAAAAATTCTTAAAAAATAAGACCGCATTAAGGCAAAATTGGCCCAGGAATAATGTCACTTAATGGGCGACTATGATTTCATTAGTAAAATTATGAATAATACTGGCCTAATTTTTTGATCGTCGTTCTTAGCCAATCAAAATCGAGAATCTGCCGGTCCAATTTTGTTGCGGCAGCTTGATTATGGCGGTTTGCAAAAGGGTGTGGTCTCTGCAGATCATAATCTCATGTAAAATCATGAAAAATCAGCCGATTCTAGTAGATTTTTCGATTCTTGGAGAATTTTAAAGATTTGAATAAAATATATACGTTATTGCAATAGGGAATTAAAATCTCAAAAATTTTTCCGCTATCAGCATCACAAAATCACAGTGTCACACCTTTTTGCAAACCGCTATAATGTCATGGGTATTGCAGTACTGTGCGTTTAATTATTAAATGATTTACATACACAATAATTTCTTGTTTAAATATATTCTTTAACGTTGTCCTCTTAGAAGTTCCTATTAATTTTGTGGAGATTAAGTAAAAAGTGATTCATAAAATAGAATCTATTATTAAAAAAACCAGTGGGATCATACAGTGTACACCTTTTAAAACGATCCTTTGATAGGAAAGCTACTTTGTAATATAGTATTTGCACGTAATAATGTTGCAAGAAGTTTGAATTTTAGCTGACGTACTATATTTTGAATTAAACATAAAGCCAGCCTGCTTTAGCATTCAAATTGTAAATCATATTATTTTATTTGGCCATATATTGTAAATTACAAACCAGAGTAATGAATTTTAATAAAACAAAACATCATTATTTAAAAATAGCTAAAGTCATTTCTACTTTCTTAATTTTAAACAGTACATTTCTTTTCGTTCCTTCATAACCTTCAGTCTATAATGAAGTGTGATTTTCGAATTTTTTTATAGTTGGCAACTCATCAAGGTTCTTAATTGAATATGCGTAAAAATGAGGAAATATTTGTGTTAGAATTTTGGGCAATGAATCATTAATAAATATCAAATAAGTATAGTTAATAAAATATGAATTGTACAGTTTATAAAAAAAATTTTTAAACAAAGGAGCTTTCTTATGGTCTTCATTAAGTCATCTCTTAATGAAAAAAAAAATAATAGTAGCACTTTCCTAACCCTAACCATTAACCATTAATGTGGTTCGCTTTTAAAATCTGAATTATGATCAAAGACGAGAATATGATTAATTTAAACTTGGTGATCTCTTTTAAGCTCTAAACCTTATTAATAATCTTAATCAAAACTCTAAGCCTAATTCAAAAAATTTTATAGCGAACTCGTAACTTTATAATAAAAAAAGAAATCTATCACGTTTATTTCTTCAAAGTATTTTTCATTATTGGCTGTTTCGTATATAATAAATTTTAATGACTGTTTTGCATTGTCTCCGAGATATAATTTGATGAATAATTTGTGACGTCGTACATGTCAATCAATTTTCCAGAATAGTGAACCTAGTGACATCTATAATCATATCGCATAATCACCGAATTGTTTCACGTGATGTGATGCTCGCAGGGTTTGAAGTTATCACTACAATAATGTACAGATAGCAAGGCTTATGACAAATAATTGATCAATCAAATTATGATTTCTATCATTTCTGACCAGTTCGATATAACAAATCAAAAGCATTTGCGAAATTAAGTTCGAAATTTCATTAGAGTGATAGCTCATATTGGAGTAGGTCACTTTTTAATCTTACGCATATAGGGGCATAAAAAACGTAAACACTATATCAGTTATAATCGATCAATCTATTATATATAGAAAATTCCCACTAAGTTACCGTAATTTGCGGCAAATAATACCTCCTTGTTAGGATACCCCATGATTTGTACCTGGGATTAATCAAGTATATTTCATAAACATGACTGTAAAGACTAAAACATGTGTCCAAGTATTTTCGCGTTTACTTAAATGATGATTGGTTAACTTTATTGCATTTAAAAGTATTCCCTTACACAAACTTCATCACCTAAAATACCCTCCACCTGACAAAATACCCACAGGGTACTATTTGCCGCAAATTACGGTAGATAGGGTATATTCATATAAAATAATTTTATATTAATTTATAAGAGATATATTTGGGTAGATTTCTCTGCGTTAAGTATGATAAATACTATAGACTATCATTTGTACACGTAATATATTTGATTAAGGGTATTTAAAACAGAATTACTGGGCCGTTTAAATATAGATAATATCCTTTGAAGTGCACCCTTTAAAAATGTGCCTTGTGCTTCATCCTTAACTTTTAATGGCATCTCTATTATTGTACCCTCATTTCTTTTTAGAGAATATTTAAAAAGGGTTCTCTGTATTACATTAATACGGTATAAAAGTTGAGCTTTCATCTCCCTCCAAAATTTATTCTTAAAAGAAAACTATGAATCAAGCATCCAATAGCCAACATCAAATATCCCAAAATTCTAATGGGCCACAAAATGGTGGCCGAAGTCAAATGCTTTTAAACATTGGTAGGCAGCTATCAAACCGTCAAGACACTACCAATGCATTCAATCCTGATCAACGATATGAAGATTTAGTCAATGGTACAAATCCTTTTAATAAATTGCAAAGTGCAGAAATTTCAACAGAGAATACTCAGTACGATTTGTTTTCAGGATTTTCTTTTACATAAATAAATAAAATTATACGCATAAGGAACTTTTTAAGATAAAATGAATCGTAACATTTTACCATATTATTTTGCCTTATTTTTATAGTTAAGAATTTTATTTTTAAGCTTTTAAAAAAAAATTCATTAATAGAATTAAATATTCTAGTATGATTAGGTCAAAAATTGATTCTCGATTTTAATTTTGAAAATTATGATTTAAAAATGGCTGATATGTTAAGACTATTATGTAATATTAATTATTTTTATCTGAGCGAAGAGCTCATATTTTTACGCAATTGATAATATAAATAAATATTCAAATGCCATCAAAGATTATGCATTAAATGAATTGGTAATGTACAACTTTTATGACTTGTTAATATGTTGCGGTGTGTATCTATTTAATCTAAACTAATACAAATTGTCTTATTTATAAGTATAATACATTTTTAATCAGATTGCTTTAAT